>JAPVLO010000042.1:600000-892500 GCA_027257055.1 Cephalopachus bancanus
TAATTTACACTTCTTTGATGACCAGTGAGGCTGAGCATTTTTTCATGTATCTGTTGGCTGTTCATATGTCTTCTTTTGAGAAGTATCCATTCATATCTTTTGCCCATTTTGTTTTTTTGTTTTAATTTTTTATTTGAAAGATGTGGGCTGCAATTCAGGGTTAAGTATACAAATGTTCATTATGCAGGTACCCTTGTTGATGAAGTGACCCTCCCTCTCCTGGCAGTTTCCCTCAACTGCCAATCACACCCCCTCTCCCCGGGCAGTTTCCCACTACTGCCAGTCCCTTTCTTATGGTGTTATGATAATTGTTCAAGGTCCGCTTATGAGTGAGAACATGTGATACTCAGTCTTTTGTTTCTGTGATAGATTGCTCTGTATTATGGACTCTAAGTCCATTCAAGTTACATGAAGTTCATAATTTTGTCCTTCTTTATGCTTTTGCCCACTTTGTAATGGGGTTGTTTGTTTTTTTCTTTTCAGCACAAGTTTCTTGTGGATCCTAGATGTTAAACCTTTGTCAGATATACAGTTGACACATATTTTTTTTTCCAGTCTGTGGATTGTCTCCCTGCTCTCTTGATGGTTTCTTTGGCTTTGCAGAAGCTTGTCAGTTTGATGAGGTCCCACTTGTCTATCTTATCTCTTCTGGCATGGGCCCTTGGGGTTTTGATCAGGAATTGGTTGCCAGTTCCAATTTCTATGAGCCTCTTGCACTTTCTAAGGTTCTTACATCTGAGGTTTTATGTTTAGGTCTTTGATCCATTTAGAGTTGATTTTTGTGTATGGTGATAGGTAGGGGTCTTGTTTTAATCATCTGCATGTGGCCAGCCAGTTTTCCCAGCACCATTTACTGAAAAGGTTCTTCTCTCCCTAGTGGTTGATGGTGGAAGCTTTGTCTAAGATGAGTTGGTTGAGAAATTGAGGTTTTGCTTCTGGAATCTCTATCCTGTTCCATTGGTCTATATGCCTGTTCTTGTACAAATGCCAGGCTGTTAGATTATTGTAGCTTTATAATAAAGCTTAAAGTCTGGGAGCATCATGCCTCCCACTTTGTTTTTGTTTTTGTTTTGCTGAGGATTGTTTTGGCTATTCGTGGTTGTTTGTATTTCCATTTGAATTCCTGTATTGTCGTTTCCAGGTCTGAGAAGAAGAATGCCAGTAATTTAATGGGTATTGCATTAAATCTGTAGATTGCCTTGGATAAGATGGACATCTTAACAATGTTGATTCTTCCAATCAATGAGCCTGGATTATTTTTCCATTTGTTTGTGTCATCTTTGATTTCTTTGAGCAGTGTTTTGTTGTAAAGGTCTCTCATTTCTCTGGTTAGGAAGATGCCAAGGTATTTCATTTTTTTGTGGTTAGTGTGAATGGGATTGCGGTTTTTATTTGGGTTTCTGATTGTTTATATATAGGAATGCGACTGTCTTTTGCACATTTATTTTACACCCTGAGACTTTGCCAAAGTCCTTTATCAGTGCAAGGAGGTTTCTGACAGACTATCTTGGGTTTTTGAGGTGTAGAATCATGTTTGAAAAGAGGGATAACTTGACTTCCTCTTTTCCTATTTGGATATCCCTGATTTCTTTTTCCTGTCTGATTGCTCTAGCTAGGACTTCTAAGACTATGTTGAACAGGATGGGTGAGAGTGGGCAGCGTTTTCTTGTTCTGGTTTTCAGGGGAAACGTTTCCAATTTCTGTCTGTTTAGCAGTATGTTGGCTGTGGGTTTCTTGTAAATGACTGCTACTATTTTGAGGTATGTTCCATCTATGCCTAGATGTCTGTGGGTTTTTATCAAGAAGGGATGCTGGATTTTATCAAAAGCTTTTTCTGCATCTAATGATATTGTTATGTGGTTTTTGTTTATACATCTGTTGATGTATTTAATTAAGTTTATGGTCTTGTGGATGCTGAACCAGCCCTGCATCCTGAGGATGAAGCCTACTTGGTCATGGTGGATGATTTTTGAGATGTGTTGTTGGATCCAGTTTGCTAGAATATTGTTGAGAATTTTAGTATCTATATTCATCAAGGATATTGGCCTGTAGTTCTCTCTCTTTGTTGGATCTTTACCCAGTTTGGGTATCAATGTGATATTAGCATCATAAAATGAATTGAGGCGAGTTTCATCTTTCTCGATCACCTGGAACACTTTCAATAGGATTGGCGTCAGTTCCTCCTTGTATGTTTTGTAGAATTCTGCTGAAAAGTCATCTGGTCCAGAGCTATTTTTTGTAGGTAGCTTTTTAATGACATAGTTGATTTCCTGGGTTGTTTTTGGTATATTTAGGGACTCAATTTCTTCTTGTTTCAACCTGGGAAGGTTTTATGATGTCAGAAAGTCATCTAGTTCCTTTAGGTTTTCAAGTTTATTTCCAAACAAGTGTACATAGTAATCTCTGATAATTTTTGTATTTCTTTTAGGTCAGTTGTGACTTGATCTCTTGTGCTTCTAATTGTGTTTATTTGGGCTTTTTCTCTATTTTTCTTGATCAGTCTAGCAAGGGGTCTGTCTTGTTTATCCTTTCAAAGAACCAGCTTTTTGTTTCATTGATCTTTTGTGTTATCTTTTTGTCTTCTATGTCCCGTATTTGGGTTTTTATTTTGGTGATATGGATTCTTCTGCTGAAATTAGAGTTTTTGTGGTTTTGCTTTTCCAGCTTCCTTTGGTGATTTGTTAGGCCATTAACGTGTGATCTTTCCATTTTCTTCATGTGTGTTCGTGGGGATATGAATTCCCCTCTTAGTACTGTTTTCATTGCATCCCAGAGATGTTTCTTCATTTTCATTTATTTCCAGGGATCTTTTAATTTCTGTTTTGATTTCTGTGTTGACCCAGGAGTTGTCCAGCATCATACTGTTTAGTGTTCATGTCTTTGTGGGTTTTGGGGGAACTTTGTTAGTATTGATATTTATTTTTATTCTGCTGTGATCTGAGAAGGTGCATAGCAATATTTTAGTGTGTTATGAGATTTTTTTGTGTTCAATTTATGGCCGAGGATGTGGTCAGTCTTAGAGTACATTCCATGTGGTGATGAGTAGAATGTATATTCCGTGGCTGTTGGGTAGAGTGTTCTGTATGTATCAATTAAGTCGATTTGATCTTGGATCTCCTTGTTGATTTTTTGTCTTGAAGATCTGTATAGGGTTGTGAGAGGGGTATTTAAATCCCCAGGTATGATAGTGTTAGAGTCAATATCTTTTTTTAGTTTACCTAGAAGCTGCTTTATGAAAGTTGATGCTTCTATGTTGAGTACATATATGTTTAGGATGGATATTTCCTATTGATGGAGTGAAACTTTTATCATTATGTAGTAACCTTTTGTATCTTTAAAAATTTTTAATAGTGTAGAGGATAGTTTATCTGATATTAAAATCACGACTCCTGCTTTCTTTTGTGTTCCGTTTGTCTGAAAATTTTTTTTCCATCCTCTTACTTTGATTCTGTGAGTGTCCTTTCTGGCGAGATGAGTCTTCTGGAGACAACATATTGTTGCATCATGATATTTTATCCAATTTCCTGTTCTATGTCTTTTTGGTGGTGCATTTAGTCCATTCACATTAATGCTAATTATTGAGATGTGAGAGTTTATCCCTGCCATGAGATTCTTATAGAGTTTGTTGTTGTTGCTGTTGTTTGTTTCTTTATTTGTTTGTTTTCTTTCTTTTGATTTTTGGGTTGATTCATGTGTGTTTCCAAACTTTTTCTTGCATTCTTGGGTAGGGCATGATTCTTCTTTTTTTCCTTTCTTCTGTCTTTAATACTTTCTTAAGTGTTTCTTGTAGAGTTGGTCTGGAGGTGACGTAAACTCTCAGGGATTGAATGTCTGGGAAGGAATTTAATTCTCCATCACCAATGAAGCTTAGCTTAGCTGGGTAGGTAATTCTTGGTTGAAATTGCTTATCTTTGAGAACTTTGAAGATTGGACTCCAATCTCTCTTCGTCTGAAGTGTTTCTGTAGATAAGTCTGCTGCTATTCTAATTGATTTTTCCTGGTAGATAGTCTGACCTTTCACTCTTGCTGTCCTTAGGATTTTTTCTTTTATACCTACTTTGTGTAAGCAAATTACTATGTGTCTAGGAGTTGGTTGTCTCATTTGTTGCCCTGCAGGGATTCTCTGATTCTCTTGTGTTTGAACAGTTGCATCTCTGATGAGATAAGGGAAGTTTTCTTGGATAATTTCACGGAATGTTTGCTCCAGGGTGGTCTCTCTCTCTCTCTCTATCTGCCTCAGGGGTTTCAATTAATCTTAGGTTCGGCCCCTTGATATAATTACTCATCGCTTAGAGACTTTGTTTTGTCCTTTAAAGCTTCTTTTCTTTGTTTTTAACTGTTTGAGTTAGTTCCATATTTTGGTCCTCAAGTTCTAAGATTCTTTCATCTGTTTGGTTAATTCTGCTTTCCATGCTTATCAGTTTGTTATTTATTCCGTTCACGGTATTTTTTATTGCTGTTATCTCAGTTATGAACTCCTTCATTCTTTCCTCTTGTCTTTCCTCATTTCTATTTATTCTATCTATTGTTGTCTTTATATCTGGGTTTGTGGTTTGAGATCGGTCATTCTGGGGACTCTTCATTGTTTGAGTTCTGAAGTCTGTATTCTCAGTGGCTGACCTCCCAGGGGTCTGTGCGAGACTCATATTCTTCCTTTGGTTTCTTCTTCATTTATGCAGGTTTTCGTACTCCCCTTTTAGCCTCTTCTTTAATTCTTTTGTTCAGTGACGGGGGATAGCTTTTATTTCTGTTTGCTCAATCTCCTATTCTTCCTTATGTGGACCCTCTGACTTTGTTCAATTTTGAAACTGCACCAGGGATGGGGAGCTGTGCTTTTTGCAGTTTTGAGATTTGATTAAGGGGAGAGCTGTGATTCAGAAGCTCTCTGCAGATTCCAGTATCCGCTGACAGGTATATGACCCCCTGGAACCCACTTCCCACAGCCTTACTATCTATCCATGCAGTAGGGGTGTATGTTTGCCCCGGAAGCAAAATGAGATCATAAAAAGGAAAAGAATAGAAAAAGGAAGGCAGAAGATGAAAGGAAGGTGAAGAGAGTGAAGGAGAACAGGGAAAACAGACAGGTGGTTATTTGTTAGTTAACAAATAAACAGAGAAACAAAGGCAGAAAAAAACAAAACAAAACAAAAAACCCAAAACATGCAGACAATCATACAAACAAACAAAACCCTACTGTTGATGTACTCACCCTGAAAAATACCCATACACAAATAGAAAATATAAAAAAAGAACATTAAAATAACAGAAACAAAGCAAGTATGAAGATGTAAACAAAAACAGAAAGAAAACACACACACACACACACACACACACACACACACACACACACACACTCTCTGTGGCTGTTTCTGTAACTCTAGGTTCCTTTCCCAAGCACTGCCTCTGCTTTTGGCTGCCACTGCTGCTTTGGGCAGCTGCCACTGCCTCAGGGAGCAGCTCCCATCTCCAGCCCATCCCCTCCACTCTCAACGCAGGTTGATAGGGTTGCTCTCAGCATGGGACAGATGCTCCATGGACTGCTGTGGGAGGAGGATGGATCAGATCCAGGCTTACCTGACTCGTCTGTTACTGTCACTGCTGTCAAGTCTCCCACTCAGATCAGATGTGTCTGTGCCGTTCCAGCGTGGGAGAGGGTTGTCTGTCTCTCCGAGTCTGATGGCCAATCTCAGAGTCTGCAGGACTAGCCACTGGGTCCCAGGTTGAAGGTTGGCCGGAGCCGGGTGGGGCAATGTGGGCTCTGCCTGGTCCTGGGACAGAGAAGACAGTGCCGGTGGGCGTCTCCTCACCAGCGGTGGGGCCTCTGGCCTTCTCCACGGTTCCTGCTGCTAGCATCTGGACTGCTGCTGCAGATGATGGGTGTGGGCTAGGTGTCAGGTGGTGAGGAGCAGTTATTCTCTGCTACCTCTTCTTAAAAGAGCCCTGAGAACAGCAGACAATTCTGTGCACTGGGGCCTCCAATCTCAGGGCAGCGGTGGGTTGCAGTCACCTCTGGAGGAGACCCCTGGGTGCATGAACCAGGGTCTTCCTTCAGATGGACTTTCACTCACCCACCAGCACATACCCACTCATGCAGAGAGTCTTGATGGACACTCACTTTTGCAGAGACTTTTACACTTCCGCCTGTTCTGTGGCCATCTTGCCTCCCTCTTGTGGCTGCTGTTTTTATCCATTTACCATTATGGTGAGCATGGGAGCATGGTGAGCATGGGAGCCTCCAGAGGCTCTCCAGTGGACCAACTTTTTACCAAGCACATTCTTCCCTACTCCAGTTGTGCAGCAGAAACCAAGACCCTCTTGTAGTTCAGGGTTCACTCTCTTTGCCAGATAGTTGATTCCTTCACTTGCTTGCTGGTTTCTTGACATGAGGATTCCAAAGCAATTGGGTGACAGTTGCAGCTTGAAGTTCAAAGGGACTCTTAACTGTGACCACAAGTAGAAGTGTTCCTCTTTTGGGAATTAGGAGACATAGACCCACAGAGCCTAAGTATGAGTTAACAGCAAGCTCAGCTATTTCAAATGAGTTACTAGAGGCTAAATTGGTAAGCAGATCCATCTCCTGTTTCCTGGACATGTATAATTAACCTACTTGAAACACAGATTCATATAGGTCATTTAGGTCATATATGGAATCCTTGCAGGATATCCTCTCCAAGATGGCCCTTTAACAGTATCATTAAGAGGGCATTCCACTGCTCTTTCAGTCTACTGCTCTTTGAGTGCGGTATGTGATAGAACCATGGTCACATACCCTCTGCCACACCACTGCTTCTGCAAAATGGGTCACTTGGTCTTGAGGTAGTGTTTCATGGAATCCCATGTTGATACGTTAAATACTTTGTATGTTTGACGAGTAGTGCTGTACAGGTCTATGGGCTGAAAAGGCAAGCACATACCTGGAATAGCTGTCTAACCCAGCCAAGACAAATCACTGCCTTTTTTAGTGTAGAAATGCTTTGATGTAATTTACCAGACAATAAATGTGTGGTTGACCATCTTTGAAGGTTGGTGCTATATTGGGGGCTCAGCACTGGTTTCTGTAACTAGCGAGCTAGACATTCGGTGATGACAGTAGCAAGTAGCAGTAGCAAGTAGGCTTGGTAAACGGGTTCCCATGTTGTTTGGCTTATGCATAGGCTTCAAGCTGCAATCATAGTTACTATGTTTGATCAAGCATTGTTCCAACATTGGGGTGGCTGATGACAAAGATAGGCCGAAGTTAGTTGGCCAACTCATTCTGTCAACTTGGTTGTTTAGTGTCTATCAGAGATGCTCTGTAGTGAGAATTCACACTTAATACAAAGATCTTCATCGTTCATGCCCTCTCCCATAGGTTGTCCATGTGCCTCTTCCTTGTCTTCTCTCTTCCTTGGCCTCCTTTTCCCCAGTATTTCAAGTGATCTCCTTCCAGGCTCCTGACCAATGAGCCAGGCTATTGTCCATGAGTTAACAACATATAGTCTAGCCTTGGACCACTTATCTTCCCACATAAAGTGTGTAATGGGACGTCACTGAAAGCACTGCTCTCTGGGGAGATTTGCCCTTATTCCCGCCGTCTGGGTGAATTGTGATGTAGCAGCAAGTTCTGGCCTTTTTCCTCCAACACTAACCAGTCTTGAGGCACGCCTAATGCAGCTCATGGAATAGTGCTGGTGGACATATGGGTCTAGACCACCTGCTCATGCAACTTACCCATGCCCTCTAAACCTGCTTGTGCCTGATCCCTGTTGTTCCACTTCCATCCTTAACCAATTCTTTTCTTTTTGTTTCAAAAAGATATGCTAGTATTATGCCACTTGCAAAAGTTCAAAGACCTGTGGAAATAGATTCCACATTTCTTGGGTGGAGGACTGAGTAATAACTCATGAGAATAAATGTTGGTTGGTCCCAGTTGTCCATAGTTGAGCTATACCTGGGAGATTTGGCCAAGAAATAAACAGGGAATTTCAGAGAGCCAAAATACCTACGGTGTCCAAGCAAGTAGGGCTAGCTAAAGGCTAAAAAGTGAAAGAGGAAAAGTTTGTTTTTTCTTTTTATACAATTTTGTACTCGAGTGTTTTCATAGTAACATTTAAAAAGTGCTTGGGCTTCTGTGTTCAAAAGACCTGGATTATTAGCAATGTGGATGGAATTAGAGTTTATAATACTGAGTGATCTCTCAGAAAAACAAAGTGCTGAGTATCACATGTTCTCACTCATAAGTGGACCTTGAACAACTACCATATTACAATAGGAAAGGAATTAAAAGTAGTGGGAAACTGCGGGGAGGGGAGTTGGGGGTGAGTAGCTGGGATTGACAGTAGTCGATATCCACCTGGGGAAGGTGGGGCACACCTCATCAATAAGGGTAACTGCACAATGAACATTTGTATACCTAACCCTGAATTGTACCCCGCAATTTCAAAAAAAAAAAAGAGACCCAGATTACAATCCTAGCTGCTCTGTCTTCCTGCTGTGTGACCCTGGGCAATTTATTTAACCTGTTGGAGACTCCGTTTGCTAACTAGGATGGTAATGACTAGTACCCACCTCACAGGGGTTTTGTGAGAATTAGATGGCATAGTCCTTGTAAGTGGTTAGCGTTGTGCCTGACACATAGGAGGCACTTTCTAAATGCTGGACAAATGAGTGGCTAAATGGTAACATCAACTTTTATTGTTTTGAGTTGATATGTGTAGGGTATCCAGCATAGTACCTGTTGAGAAGAAAAGGTGAAGAGGAAAAGTATCAAGATGAGTTTGATTATCCGCCAATGTCGGAGTCTCTACAAGCTGGGAGGTGGCAGGAACTGAGAATGATGGGCACATGTGATCCTGATGACATGTCTACATCCCTTGAACCTGTATATTTCTTGGTGTGACTTTGGAGACAACATGTTACTTCCCTGGGCCTCAATTTCATCATACAAAAAATTGAGTGCTGAGTTTGATCACTAAGGTGTCTTCCAGTAAGAAGAGTACATGATTCTGTGAAATCTGAGGCAATAACTTATAGCTGTTACCCAGATGTTTACATGGGTGATTTTTGTCATCCAGGTGATCTAGTCACTCTATATATGACCCCAGTTTTTCATTTTAAATGTGATAAGTACAGGGAAGAATGAGCTCCCTCCCTTCCTTCTTTTATTGTTTCTTATCTGTCTCCTCTCACTCAAATGTGGGCTCCAGGACATCAGAGCTCATGTCTAATTCACAGTTGTGTCCCCAGCACCTGTAACTGTCTGGCACATAGTAGGTGCTCTGTAAATATTTGTTGTAAATATAAGTTATTGCCTCAGTGAGTGAATGAGGACCATTCAACTGGACAAATACAGTTATACTTGAACTGCTAGTTGTCCAGACTCTTATCACTGGAAGAGTCCTTACAGTTCATCCTATTTTCCATCTAGAATGACACATACATTGGCCGGAGAACATGGCAGGAAGTAGCTCACACCTTCAGCTGCTTAGATATTACATCGGCAATGTGTTCCTCTTGTCTTTACATCAGTGCATGTCTCCTCCCAGCCCTAGCTCCAAAAATCGTATACAACATACAATTGGCAAGCATCTTTTCCCACTCTGTGGGCTGTCTCCTGATGGTTTCTTTGACTTTGCAGAAGTCCGTTTGATGTGGTCCCACTTGTCTGTCTTATCTCTTTGAGCGTGGCCACTTGGGGTTTTGATCAAGAATTGGTTGCCAGTTCCAATTTCCATAAGGCTGTCTCTTGCATCTTCTAGGGTTCTTATAGTTTGAGGTTTTACATTTAGGTCTTTGATCCATTTAGAGTTGTTTTGTGTATGGCAACAGGTAGGGGTCCTGTTTCAGACTTCTGCATGTGGTCAGCCAGTTTTCCAAGCACCATTTACTGAGTAGGTTCTCCTCTCCCCAGTGGTTGTTGTCGGAGACTTTGTCAAAGATGAGTTGGTTGAGGAATTGAGATTTTGCTTCTGGAATCTCTATCCTGTTCCATTGGTCTATATATCTGTTCTTGTACCAATACCAGGTTGTTTTTATTATTGTAGCCTTATAATAGAGTTTAAAGTCTGGGAGTGTGATACCTCCTGCTTTGTTCTAGGATCTGCAAGGAACTCAAACATGTCAAAAAAAAAAAAAACAGCTCCGTTACAAAGTGGACAAAAGATATGAATAGACACTTCTTAAACGAAGACGTACGAGCAACCAACAGATACCTGAAAAAAGTGCTCAGCCTCACTAGTCATCAAAGAAATGCCAATTAAAACTACACTGACATACCCTCTAACTCTAGTCAGAATGGCTGTCATCAATAACTCAAAAGACAACAGAGGCTGGAGAGGATGCGGCAAAAAAGGAACACTTCTGCACTGTTGGTGGGAGTGTAAACTAGTACAACCTCTGTGGAAAACAGAGTGGTGATTCCTAAAAGATCTAAAAATCGACCTTCCATATCACCCTGCAATCCCCCTACTGGGAATATACCCAGAAGAACTCAAATCACTCTGTAAAAAAGATACCTGCACACTGATGTTTACCACAGCATTGTTCACAGTAGCAAGAACATGGAACCAACAGTGCTGCCCGTCAAAAGAGGACTGGATAAAAATAAATGTGGTACATATACACTATGGAATATTACACAGCCATAAAGAGGAACAAAATCATGAACTTCACAGGAACCTAGATGGATTTAGAATCTATAATACTGAGTGATCTTTCACAGTAACAAAGAACTGAGTATCACATGTTCTCACTCATAAGCGAACCTTGAACAATTATCGTAATACTGTGAGAAAAGGATTGGCAGTAGCAGGAAACTGTCAAGAGAGGGGCAGGAAAGTGGGATTGGCAGTAATGGAAATCTGCCTGCGAAGGGGGCGGGGCACACCTCATTAACAAGTGTACCTGCATAATGAACATTTGTATACCTAACCCTGAATTGTATTCCACATCTTTAAAATAAAAAAAATTAAAAGAAAAAAATTAGCCGGGGTTAGTAGCTCAGCCTGTAATCTGGCGCTTTCGGGGGCCGAGGTGAGTGGATTGCCTGAGTCTGCGGGTTTGAGACCCACCTGGGCAACTGGACGAGACCTCATCTCTACAATAAATCAAAAAATTAGCTGGGCGTGGTAGCGTCCGCCTGTAGTTCCAGCTACTTGGAAGGCTGAGCCCAACAGGTGGAAGCTGCAGTGGCCAGGAGCGTGCCACTGCACTCCAGTCTGGGCGACAGAGTGAGACTCCAATTCAAGAAAAAAAAAAGAAAAAAATTAAATAAAATAGGAAAAAAAATCATATACAATGGTGGTTCCAACCTTGTGAAGATAATTTGAAAATTTACTTAAATGTGTACATTCCTCCCTTTCAAAACAGTCTGGAATCATGATTTAGGAGGCCCCATGGATACCTTTTCATCCCTCACTGGCTGGTTCATTGCACTGTCTGATTAACATGGTCTCCCAAGGTTGTTAACTTACTTGTGTAGTGGCTTGCTCCATCCACAGTGCTTCATTATTTTCAAAGAAAAATAGTATTTTTTTTTTCCATCGAGCATGGCTGCAGTCATTGCTCTGCTGAGATTCTGGAGATAACACAGCTCTGCAGATGAATGCTTGCTTGAGGGTCAGGGCTGGTGGAATTTAGTAGCTTCCTGAAATTGAGTGCTTTGGGTAGAGTGGTTGAAACAGGTAGAGCCTCCAGGATGGAATCAATCTCAGCCAAATGGTAGAACTAGGGAAAGAGGAGGGCGAGAAGAACGATGAGAATGTGCCAAGAACTGTGTTGTGCACCATTGTCTTATTTAATCCCCCGGCAAAATGAAGGAGAAAATTAGTGCTCATTGTTTTAAATACCTGGCTGTGAATAGGCTGAGCTAGGGACAGAACACAGGCCTGGGCTGGCAACAAAGACCTTGACTTTTCTCACTACATTATGCAGTGTTCAGAACAGTGCCTGGTACATAGCAGCCACCCAGGAAGTGTTCAGTGAATGAATGAATGAATGGATGAATGAATACAGCCAGGCTTGGTTCTCCTTCTTCTCTCCTTCTATTTTGATGCCCTGTTTTCACCCTCTCCCAGAAGTCTTGGCTACTCAGCTCCCTTCCCTGACTTTGGTCCTTCTCATGGGTTTGTCATTCTCTGAACTCTATGATTCATCTTATGCACTAACCTCCTCCCCACACCCTGGTGCCACCTAGACCTATTGGTCTAGCTCCTACTCTTTTCAGGATTCTGTCTGTGCTAGGAAGTTGGTTAGATGACATGTGATCCTATGCTTATGGTGCTCATTTTGAACTCCCCAGGATCCTTCTGGAAGAATTGTTTTAACCTAAAGTTGTATCTCTTATAGTAGTTGTTTCAGAGACATTACAATTAGGAAGAGGAGCAGATTTGGGGTGAGAGTGAATTTGAATGTTTCTCAAGTCACCTCAGGCTATTTGCTGCTTATTCTATTTATGATAAATGACCCAGAATTGAGATGGAAATCCAGGCGCAAAGAGAGAATGTGTTTGGAGTTTATGGATATTTCAGCTGTAAGGAAGGAACCATCAGGTGACAGACCAAGAGCTTTAAGATTCTTATGGCCAGTGTGATGGTCCATGCCTGTCATCCCAGTGCTTTGGGAGACTGAGGTGGGAGGATTTCTTGAGCCCGGGAGCCTGAGGCCAGCCTCGGCAATATAATGAGACCCTGTCTCTACAAATAAAATAAAATAAAATAAAAGGTTCTCGTAGTGAAGAATAAAAACAAAATCTCATCTTCAAACTTCATCTTCTCTTAATGAAAGAATTTAATGTCTAGAATGGGAATTTTGCTTTCCTGGCCCTTAAAGAAAAGGTGACTGTGCATAAATAGCCTACTCTCTCAAACGAACCTCTCCATCAGAAACGGAGAGATGTAAGAGCAAAGTTTCGAAGCCTGAATGGCTCCAATGCTTCTGCATCAATGATGCTCACTCCACCTCCACCTCCTGGCTTTCAGCCATGCCCGCTTACCAAATCTGAGAAGGTGGAGGGACCTCTGAGGTTGCTTCTGTTTCCTCCCAATGAAAGAGTCTCTCCCAGAGTTCCCGTGATGACCACCTGGAAAATCTCATTACTTCCCAAGGCAGCTCATTCTGTTGCTTTCAGGCTAGTAGGGCTAGGGAATCCTCTTCTTACCTGTGACTTCCGCCTCTTGGTCTCCAGCCCTCAGGAGGTCAGCCTCAGTCTTCTGCTTCTGTTGGACAGCTCCACCAACGTTATTCTTCAGTTACTCAGCCTGCAGAGGATTAATTATGCATGCAGCTCTGGTCGGAAGAGGAAAAGCATAAAAGGCAGTGTAGAACAAAAGACACAGAAAAAGTCTTTTCTACCTGATGGTCTTCTGCCTCTCATCTCCAAATACATGAACGTGGTAAAAAAACGCCCTTATGGAAATTGGAACTCGCAACCAATTCCTGATCAAAACCCCAAGTGCCCAGCCAGAAGAGATAAGATAGACAAGTGGGACCTCATCAGACTGACTAGCTTCTGCAAAGCCAAAGAAACCATCAAGAGAGACAGCTCACAGACTGGGAAAAGATATTTGCCAACTGTATGTCTGACAAAGGCCTAACATCTAGGATCTACAAGGAACTCAAATGGGCCAAAAAGAAAAAAAAACAGCCCCATTATAAAGTGGGCAAAAGAAATGAATAGACCTGTCTCAAAAGAAGACATACCAGCAGCCAGCAGATGCACACACACACACAAACACAAATACTCAGCTTTACTAGTCATCAAAGAAATGCAAATTAAGCCGGGCTCGGTGGCTCAGCCTGTAATCCCGCGCATTTGGGAGGCTGAGGTGAGTAGATTGCCTGAGCCCATGAGTTCGAGACCCGCCTGGGCAGCGAAACCTCATCTCTACAATAAATCAAAAAATCAGCCGGGCGTGGTAGCGCATGCCTGTAATTCCGGCCACTTGGAAGGCTGAGGCGGAAGGATTGCCGGAGCCCAGCAGACGAGCTGCGGTGGCCGGGAGCAGCCACTGCACTCCAGTCTGGGTGACAGAGTGAGACTCCAACTAAAAAAAAAAAAAGGAATGCAAATTAAAACCACACTGAGATACCACCTAACTCCAACCAGGATGGCCATCATCAATAACTCAAAAAACAACAGATGCTGGAGAGGATGTGGTGAAAAGGGAACACTCTACACTGTTGGTGGGAGTGTAAACTAGTGCAACCTCTGTGGAAAACAGTTTGGTGATTCCTAAAAGATCCAAAAATCAACTTTCCATATGACCTTGCAATCCCCCTGCTGGGAATATACCCGAAGGAGCTCAAATCACTCTATGAAAAAGATACCTACCTGCACATGCATGTTTATTGCAGCACTATTCATAATAACAAAAACATGGAACCAACCATGCTACCCATCGAAAGAGGACTGGATAACAAAAAATGTGGTATATATACACCATGGAATATTACTCTGCCATAAAGAAGGACAAAATTATGGGCTTCACAGCAACTTGGATGGACTTAGAGACTATAATACTGAGTGATCTATCACAGAAACAAAGAACTGAGTACCACATGTTCTCACTCACAAGCAGATCTTGAACAATTATCATGATACTATAAGAAAGGACAGTAGTGGGAAACTGTCAGGGAAGGTGGGGGCACACCTCATCAACAAGGGTACATGCATAATGAACATTTGTATATCTAACCCTGAATTGTACCCCACATCTTTAAAATTAAAATCTTTTAAAAAGTGGTAGAAAATACTAACATGGATCCAAATTTTCAGTTGACCGTTTGAGGGAAGTCTAGCAGACTCTGCCTTTGCTTCTTCCTTCCTTCCTTCCTTCCTTCCTTCCTTCATTTCTTTCCTTCTTTCTCTGAAGTTTTTGGTTTTACTTTTAGAGACTCTAAACACCATTGAAACAATCTTGAGTTAGGCATGGTGGCTCATGCCTGTAATACCAACACTTTGGGAGGCCAATGTGGAAGGATTATTTGAGCCCAGGAGTTTGAGACCAGCCTTGGCAATGTAGTGAGATTCTATCTGAAAGAGAGAGGGGGTGGGGGGAGGGAGGAGTGGAGAGAGAGAGAGAGAGAGAGAGAGAGAAAGAGAACTTTTACTCTGTGTGTGTGTGTGTGACTGTCTTGGGAACTAGGGTAGTGTAGGATATTAGAAGAGAAAAATGCTGGAAATCTAGATTTAGATTATTGACAAAGAAGAAAGATCTATCTGAAAATTTTGCAGAGTTCTCAAGTAAAGTTGCTCACACACCATATCCGTAATCATTACATTTGATTAATCATTGAGGATGGAGCCCAACTTTCTTTTTTTTTTTATTAATCAGTATTTTTTATTATGGTTTTGTGGGGTACAGTTAAGGGTTAGGTGTACAATTACGTTTCATTCAGGCACCCTGTTGATAAGAGGTGTTTCCCCATCCCCAGACAGATATTTGCTACTGTTAATCCCGTCCCCCTCCCCCCCATAGTTTCCCAGTACCGTCAGTCGTTTTCTTATAGTATTACGTTGGATGTTCAAGGTCCATTATATGAGTGAGAACATGTGATACTCGGATCTTTGTTTCTGTGAGAGGTCACTCAGTATTATAGACTCTAATTCCATCCAGGTTGCAGCGAAATTCATGATTTTGTTCTTTTTTATGGCTGCGTAGTATTCCATCGTGTATATGTACCACATTTTTTTAATCCAGTCCTCTTTTGATGGGCAGCATGGTTGTTTCCAGGTTCTTGCTATTGTGAACAACACTGCGATAAACATACGTGTGCAGGTATCTTTTTTATAGACCGATTTGTGTTCTTCAGGGTATATTCCCAGTAGGGGGATTGCAGGGTCATATGGAAGGTCAATTTTTACAGCTTTTAGGAATCGCCACGCTGCTTTCCACAGAGGTTGCACTAGTTTACACTCCCACCAACAGTGTAGAAGTGTTCCCTTTTCTCCACACCCTCTCCAGCAGCTGTTATTCTTTGAGTTGTTGATAATTGCCATTCTGACTGGAGTTAGGTGGTATCTCAGTGTGGTTTTGATTTGCATCTCCCTGATGATTAGTGAGGTTGAGCATTTCTTCATGTGTTTGTTGGCTGCTCGAATATCTTCTTTTGTGAAGTGTCTGTTCATATCTGTTGCCCATTTTGTAATGGGGTTGTTTGTTTTCTTCTTTTCAGCACTTTTCAGTTCCTTGTAGATCCAGGATGTTAAGCCTTTGTCAGACCTAGAGTTGGCAAATACTTTTTCCCAGTCTGTAGGCTGTCTCCCTGCTCTCTTGATGGTTTCTTTGGAGCCCAACTTTCAAATGTTCTCCTGCTGGACATAGCATCATTCAGGTGTTCAGTTGGTGTTTACTGAATAATCCTATCGCTGGGTCTATATGGAAGGCATTATCTAAATCACCTGTGAATCTGAGACTGACTAGAAAAGCTGGCACTATCAATTAAACAATAATAATTGCAGCGACCATTGACTGAATGCCCACTTATTAGATAGATGCTGTGGAATTCATATAATCTCATCTCCCTTGCTCCCCATCCATGTAACATCCTTGCAAAGAGGATCTTATAAGAGTTTCTGAAACCAATCTTGGTTCTCCCCATGAAGCTACACTGCCTTCCCACGGGGCCAGGGGCAGAACTCAGCTGCAAGGCAGCCACAAAAATTCTGTCCTGAAAACACTGTGATTTCAGTCCAGTCGACCCAGCCTCGCTCAACCTGCAAAGATCTTACCGGATAAATTTAGTCTAGGCAGACATCCTGGAGGTGTCTCCTTGGCTCAATCCTACAAGGAACAGAGAATTCAAATTTGTAAGCAAATCATCCTGGCCTTGGATTTGGTTTGCTTAGAGGTTCCACAAAACTGAGAAATAGAAAAGCTGCCCTTTTTCCTCTGCCCTTCCTTTTCCTTCAGTAAGGAGAAAGTCTAGTTCAAAGGGGGTGAGAGGAGTCCTTTGCGTCTCTCTTTTTGCCTGTGCTGAGGTAGGAAAACAGTCTCTCTACATCCTCTTCCTCCCTCTCCCCTCAGACTGGAGTTCCCATCCTGCACTTTGTGGTTTTCATGTAACGAATGTTAATGAGATGGCATTGTAATCACCGGATTTTATAAATGTCTCATCCACAAATTGGACCACAAAACCCAAATGAGCCAGCTGAGCATCTACATTCCACGAGCCTGTGTTTTCCCCACCGTCTTAACCAAAGGATGTAAAACGTGTTCTCGCTTTGAAGCCGCTCAGGCCCATGGGTGTTAGATGCTGGAGACAACTGCTGTTTGCCTGGCCCTAACTCAAGTGGCTTGCTGGGTCTGAGGCTTTCTCACAGTCCTGGGTGATGTAAGGGATTTAGGCTTGATCAATTATACCCTTTTCAAGTTAACGCTAGAAAAATGAGAAATTGATTTTTTTGACGAAACAATATTTTAGAAATTCAGGATATAAAAATGGGATTTGACCTCTCTTATCAAGTCAGCTATCATCATGATGATTACAGTCTACAATTATGCCATATTTTGTATGTCACGGCCTCCTGCGATCCACTTGTCAGATTTGTTCGGGGAGACAGTAGAGCAATGATAAAGCATCCAGCTGTGTCTGCTTTGTGGGGCGAAGGGGGAAAACAGGCGGATCCATCTTGCTCGGCAAATCTGCTGGAGGTAACATCCTCAGACACGGGCATCGGGCTCTAACAATCCCTCTTAATCTCTGCAAGAGATCTAATGAGCAAAAGCTACACTGAGGACTTTTTCTAGAATTTTAGATTGTTACTTGGTCCTTCCTATTTTTTGCCCAGTGTGTTTGTGATTATAACCCAGCAATATGATTTCTACAATGAACAAAGAGGTGACATATATTGCAGGTGGCCTATCGACTTAAAGGACAGGTTAAACAGCATTTCGAAGGTAGCACTGAGCCCTATTCATTTTTGTATGCTCAGCGCTTAGTATACTATCGGGGCCGTAGAATGGGCTTAATTCGTGTTTGCTGAATATTTGTAAATAACATTGCAGCCTTGGAGATACCTATAGAATATTCTTTATAGCTGGTATTATGAGAGAAATCCCCATTCTTAAAAGTTGCCAGTAAAAAATGCTGCTTACTTTGGGCAATGTTTGCAGGGTTATTAGTTTTTCAGACATTTGAGTGATATGGTAAAAAGTTTCCTGATAAATGCAACAAAAAATATATATACTGGAAGGAGAAGGTGAGGGATTGTGTTCAGACATTTGAGTAATCTGGTAAAAAGTTTCCTGGTTAATGCAACAAAAAATATATATACTGGAAGGAGAAGGTGAGGGATTGTGTTAAAAACAACAGTATAATGACAAGAGTAACAAAAGCCTTTCTTTAGATACAAAAGAGCAAATGACTGTAACCTTGACTATCTTACTATTCATTCCCATGTGCTCGGCCATTTTTCTCAACCATTTGTTTAATCACTGGTTTAAACTGTCATTATAACCAGATACTGAATTCTCGGGCCGCTTTCAGAATTTCTGTTCAAGAACAGAATATATTGATTTTTCTGTCTACTCATACACTAGTAATACACTTTTAATTATAGTAACTTTTAAAAATGTTTTAATAACTGCCAAGCCTGGCCATTCATTACTAACTGTTTTTCAATAATTTGGGGGTTATTTTTTCATAGTTATTCTTCAGGTTGAGCTTCATGGGCATTCTGTCAAGTTAAGTTAGCCTTTGTCTTGCCCTATGCCTTCTAATCCCAAAATCTGGTTGGAATTTTGATCAGAATTGCGAATTGTATGTATTCATTTGTGAAAAAACTGGCTCATTTATGATGTCGTATCTCTCAATTTGTGTTATGTCTCCCACTAATATTGAGATAGCACCATGCAGCAGGGAAAACAACTAGACTGAGAATGAAAGCATGTGAATTCTAGTATCTGCCCATTTGAGACTGCACGCCCGTTTGCGCTGTGGTTTTTTCCTCTCAGATGTTGAAAACATAAACGTCTTTGCACATATGAGGCTTTATTATGTATGAATTTTTTTCATGATTAACTATTTTTTGTTTAATAGAATATGGATATCCTTTCCTCAATTTTAGGATTTCGTGTCAGATTAAAAAATGAGATTATAGCTCCATACATAGAGGATTGCTCATTCTTATCAGCCAATATGAAGTTACAAAAGACCACTGCTTCTACCTTAAAGAGTAAGCCAGATAAGCTACAAAATCATAACTTTAAAAGCTCATCAGATACAATAGCCAAAATTTGGAAGCAACCCAAGTGTTCACTGATGTATGAATAGACACATGGGACACATACAGTGGCACATTATTTAGACATGAAAAGGAAGGAAATTCGTACACTTGCCACACATGACGAACCCTAGGAACATCACACTAAGTGAAAGAAGTCAGCCACAAAGGGACAAATAGTGCATAACTCCATTTATTTGAGTTACCTAGAGGACTCAGATTTATAGAGACAGAAAGTAAAATAGTGGTTGCCAGAGACTGGAGGGGAGGGGCGTGGGAATTGATGAATGAAGACACAGTTTCTGTTTGGGAAGATGAAAAAGTTCTGGAGATGAATGGTGATGACTTTTGCACAGCAATGTGAGAACACATATTTCTCCTGAATTGTACACCTGAAAATGGCTAAAGTGATGAATTTCATGATATATGTATTACATATATTTAGCTGTGAAATATATGTACATTTCACTGTAAAAAATCAGAGCCCTAAGGATAAAAATAAACCTGAAGGAAATATTATCAAGAAAGTGATGAGCTTTTCCTAGGAGGGAAGGATAGGGCAGTGGCAGGAAGAGAATGTGCCAAAGGCGGGATAAGAAGCCAACTGAATTTCAAACAACTTTTTAAAAAGACAATTAGAGCTTTATTGAACTATAACTGATGTATAAATTGTAAATATTTAAAGTGTAAAATTTGGTAAGTTTTGATGTCGGTATTCACCCATGAAGCCTGCACCATAATCAGAATGGTGAACACTATCTATTACTTCCAAAAGTTTCTTGGTACCCACCATGTAATCCTTCCCTCTCAACCCTCCCTAACTTTCCCTCACCTATCTTCCCATTTCCAGGCAACCAATGATCGAATTTCTGTCTCTATAGATTAGTCTGTATTTTTAAGAATTCAATGTAAATAGAATCATACAGTATGCACTCTTTTAAGTGTGGTTTGTTTCACGCAACAGGATTATGTTGAGATTTGTCTACGTTGTTGAGTGTATTCATTTCTTTTTATTGCTGAGTAGTACTCTATTTTATGGCTATACCACAGTGTTATCCATTCATCTTCTGATGGGCATTTTGGTTGTTTCCAAAATGCTATAAATGAAGCTGCTGTGAGTAACTGTGTACAGGCCTTAATATGGACATGCAATTTATTTTTGGGGGGTAACTACTGAGGAATGCCATGACTGGATTATAGAGATGACATATGTTTAGCTTTTTAAGAAACTGTCAAGCAGTTTTTCAAAGTGGTTGTACCATTTTGCTATTGCACCAGCAGTGTATGAGAGTGTCCGTTTCTCCATATCTTTACCAACACTTGGTAGAGTCAGTCTTTTTAATTTTAGCCATTTCATGCGTGTGTAGTGGCATTTCATTGTGTTTTTGTTTGTTTTTTTTTTTGAGTTGGAGTCTCACTCTGTCACCCAGATTGGAGCCCAGTGGCTGCTCCCGGCCACCGCAGCCCTGACCTGCTAGGCTCCGGTTATCCTTCTGCCTCAGCCTTCCAAGTAGCTGGAACTACAGGCGCGCGCTACCACGCCCGACTGATTTTTGATTTATTGTAGAGATGAGGTCTCGCCAAGTTGCCCCGGCGGATCTCGAACCCGCGGCCTCAGGCAATCCACTCACCTCAGCCTCCTAAAGTGCAGGATTACAGGCTGAGCCACCGAGCCCGGTTTCATTGTGTTTTAATTTTCATTTCCATAATGGCCAATTGAGCATCTTCTTGAGATATTAAGCATCTTCCCATGTGCTTATTTGCCATCTGCATATATTCTTTAATGAAGTGTCTGTGCAAATCTATTGTCCTCAATGAGATTTACATTAAGTGCAAATTATCTGAATATCCTACATAAAAGGCAGCTGTTGTCAGAATGAATAAAACACACAGTCTATATGCTTTTTATATGAAAAACACTTCAAATATAAAAATGCCTTAAGATCAAAAGTAGAAGGCCACAGAAACCTCTACTATTTCCATTCTAAGCATAAGAAAGTTTGTTTAGCCTATTAGTGTATTTTTAAAAATATATGACTTCATATTTTGCAACTGGAAGAGCAGCAAGGCATAGGAGGACCGAGGGAACCCCAAAGTCAAGAAGACACAAAAACAAGGACAATAAAAGAAGCCAAAACCTCTGGCACCTGTAACTGCAGCAAATATTAAAGCAGTCCAAGTCTTAGCCAGATTAACCTCTTCACACTAAAAGCATATTTAGCTCAGTTTCTATTACCCTATTTTCCTATTATTACTCTCTGGTAAGAGTATTACCAGAGATATAGAGGGATGCATTATAATGATAAAAGGCCAATTCATCAAGGAGATTCAGTATTCCTAAATGTGCATATACCTAATAAAAGAACTCAAATATTATGACATAAAAATGGCCTCTCTAAAGAGAGAAATAGACAAAGATGCGGTTATAATTGGTGATTTCAGGATCTCTCAACAATTGACAGAAAAAGTAGGGGAAAAAATCGATAATGAAGTAGAATTGAACAACATTATACTCTCTGAACTTCCCAGATCTGTGGTTTGGTGTCATCAATTTTGAAAAAATTTCAACAGTTAACACTTCAAATATTTCTCCTGCTCCATGTTCTCTTTTGGTATTCCAATTATGCATGTGTTGTATCTTTTGATATTGTCCCACAGTTCTTGAGTATTCTGTTCTTCTTACTGTCTTCATTCTTCCTTCTCTTTGTATCTCAGTTTGGGAAGTTTCTTCTGACCTATCTTTAAGTCCACTGATTATTTCCTTGGCTGTGTCTAGGCTACTGATGAACCCATTAAACCCATTCTATTACAGTGTTTTTTATTTCTGGCATTTCATTTTTTAAGCTAATTAATTATTTTAATGAACAAATAAAGATGCATATATTTTTACTATGTATAATGTGATGTGTTGAAATATGCATACATAGTGGAATGGCTAATTTAAGCTAATTAACATATGCATTACCTCACATACTTATCATTTTTTTATGGTGAAAACACTTAAAATCTGTTCCGAGTGATTTTTCAAGACTACAATACACAGTATAAACTATAACCACTAAGTTGTACAATAGATCTCTTGAATTTATTTCTTCTGCTTAACTAAAATTTTGTATTTTTTGATCAGCATCTTCCTGGTTCCCATTATTCCAGTCCCTGATAACAACCATTCCCTACTTCCTGGCATTTTCTTTTGATTTTTTTTCTCTTAGAGTTTCCATTTCTACCCACCACTCGTTTATTCTTTCGTGTTGTCTTTTTTCCACTGGCATTCTTAGCACAATAATCATACTTAAAATTCCCTGTCTGATACTTCAACATCTGTGCTATTTCTGAGTCTTGTTCTGATGAAAGTTGGTCTCTTCATATTCTGTGGTGTTTTTTTTCCCCCTTTCATTTTGTTTTGATTTACTGTTTTTTTCTTGCAATCCAAGCATGTTGCTTTGGGTCGTAGGAACTGACCTAAATAGACTTTTAGTGTGAGGATATATGTTAATCTGGTTAAGATGTGGGCTGTGTTTAATATTTGCTATAGTTACAGGTGCCAAGTTTTCAGTTTCTTTTATTGTCTTTGTTTTTGTGTCTTTTAGATTTTGAACTAACCTAAGTCCTCTTTCACAGTGTGTGTCTATGTCTTCTTCTTCAGTGGTATTCCTTCCCCCTCCTCCAGTTCCCTACTTTTTTCATTGGCTGCAGCACCCCCAATCTATTTTCTTTAAGCCCTGACCTCTGTCACTTGCATTTTCTCCCCGCTTAGGTGATACAAGAAGGCTACAGAGGACTAGAATGGTAGAAATTCTCTTACCCCATTTGGTATAAGACCCAGCAAAATCTTCTCCCCTGGATAACGGGCCTTTGTTATGGATGAGGCTATGATTGGGCATATTTTACGATTAACTTTCTCTTCCTCCTTCCCTCCCAAATTTATAAGCTATAGGACTCCTTCGATATGAAATCCAAGAACAGGCAAAATAATCTGTGGGGCTAGAAATCAGAATGTGTTTTCCTCTGGGATGGGAGAATTGACTACAAGAGGCCCAATGGAAATTTCAGGATTATCTAAAATGTTTGATATGTTGTTTTGGGAATTAAACTTCATGAAAGTGAACACTAAGATCTGTGTACTTTACTATATGTCAATTGTACTTCAACTAAAAAAAAATCCTATAGATGTGGGAAAACACAGTAATGTTAACAGAGTGTCTGTCATCCAAAGATACCCATGTGTGAAGGTACCCGTACAGCCTGAATGGCTGGCTCGGGCAGGGTCCATGGGTGCCATCACCTCCTTTTGAGAACTGGCAATCATCGTTCACTTCCCTCTGACTGAGTTTTCTCCTCCCTGAAAAGAGTGACTGGACCAGACGACCAATAAATAAGGCGATAATATTACTGTATATTGTCCAAATAATGACACTCTTGAGAGTGAAATGAAGCTCTGTTGGTGATTAAGTCAGTACAAGATTCAGAAACTCTCCTCTCTTGGACAAACAGGGATAAACAGTTGCCCTGTAACTAAGCATCTGTAAGATATCTCAAGCTCTATGAGATGATAGTGGCATCTCAGCAGCAGTCTGCATCTATGGGTCTTATGAGAGACCTCACGAGCTCTGTTTGATCTGTTGCTGAATCGGGACCTATCAACCCAGCTGCTTGCAGGGCAGTGAGAGGGGTTCCAGAAAAGCCTTCAGACTTTCCAGTCTTCAGGTTGCTGCCTTCCACACCTGGTGAATAATGAAGACTTTCTGATAGGAGAACGTTAGTGTGTTTAGGTTAAAAATTATTGCTAAAAATGAAGCTAATTTCTCAGTAGGATGAAAAGTGGACCATTCTTTCCCCTACTCTGGTAATAAGAAAATAATGGGTCTCCTTTTTTTTTTTAATCTTGGAAAGCAACTGATTAATCTGTATTTATAAGAGCCAATAGAGTTTATATGTTATTTGTGTCACTTCTATGCTGCCAGAGTTCTGAAGGGACTGAGGAGAAGGTTCTAAGTGACTAAGTTCTAGCCATTCTGAAATATTAGACCATCACGTTGATGGAATTCAATGTACTAAAAGAAACATATGACTAGAATTCAGTCCTGGAAAGCATCCAATGAGCAATATACATTTGTATATAAAAGCTATAAAGAGCAGAAAATTTTGATGAGGTGATGGGATAAAAGTTAGTGAACATCTCCAGGATTGTGGAAGATAAGTGAGATTTAGAAGAGGAAACAGGCAATCTGTTCAGAGCTTGGGGGACAGAGACTCTTAGAAATAAATAAAAACTGATAAACAAATACATTAATCCAGCCTCTTCGATAGAGCAGGAGATAACCTTCCAATTTTTGTGCTGATAAATAGGACACCCTTGTCCTCAAACATGCCCAGGGGATATATCCTGCGCTAAAAATGAGAGGGAACAATTCTGGTCTCAGATCTGCCCTGAAAAGGCGTAACAGCCTGAGGGTTAAGTGCATGAACTTTATCAGCAAGACCTTGGGAGGTTAATAACTACTTAAGACATTGGGAGAGAGCATAAAATGAGACAATGCTTTAAAATTCGGTAGCCTGATTTGTATACCATTCCATACATTTCACTACTTGAAAGTTAGTCTCTCAGGTTCTGCACGGCACTTTCATAGTCCTTAACCTTTTTTGTGCTGTTGGACCTCTTTGGCAGTCTGGAGAAGCCTGCAGAACATGCCCCATAGTTTTTGATATAGTAATATGTGCTTCTTAAATAAATGTATTAAATAAGATCTAATGGTGGCTTTAATACCTATTTATTTCAAGATAGTGATGCATATATGATATTTAAAGTATCTGTGGCAATTTAATGAGATATGAAAATACATGGGATTTCTATTGGTAACAAAGTCACAGATATTGCTAATATCACTGTGATTTGTTGCCTACTTTCATGATTTAAGAAAATGTGTGGTCTGAGCCACAGGTTCAAGACCAGCGAGGGCAACTTGGCGAGACATCATCTCTACAATTAAAAAAAAAAAACAGCTGGGTATGGTGGCGCACACCTGTAGTCCCAGTTACTTGGAAGGCTAAGGTGGAAGAATTGCCTGAGCCCAGCTGGTCAAGGCCGCGGTGGCTGGGAGCGTGCCACTGCACTCCAGACTGGGCAATAGAGTGAGACTTGGACTCAAAAAAAAAAAAAAAAAAAAAAAAAAGAAAGAAAGAAAGAAAATGTATGCCTGCCGCAGCAGCTCAAACCTGTAATCCCAGCACTTTGGGGGGGCCGAGGTGAAAGGACTGCCTGAGCCCACGGGTTCAAGAATAGCCTGCACAACTTAATGAGACCTCATCTCTACAATAAATAAAAAATTAGCCAGGCGTGGTAGTGCCCGCCCATAGTTCTAGCTACTTGGAAGGCTGAGGTAGAAGGATCGCCTGAGCCCAGCAGGTGATGCTGAGGTGGCTGTGAATGTGCCACTGCACTCCAACCTGGGCAATGGAATGAGATGTCAATTCAAAACAAAAAGACAAAAAAGAAAGAAAAAGAAAATGTGTGAACTTAATTAAAGTTAGTTAAAATAAAGATGCAATTTGTTTCCCATTCAGATTCACGAACTGCTTGAATTCTATCTAGGGTGATCCTTGGGGGTTTCCCAAGACTCAGGTCTTTCAGGTAAAACTGGGAAGTCCCCTGCAAACTGGGACCTAGTGTCTCCCAGGTTATCAGCCTCTGCTCCGGGAGCTCCATGATAAGATGTAAATTTCCTTCTCGAAGGCAATAGATTATCTCATCATTCCCTTTTCTCCTATAAGGGGGAATTAGAATTAGCTCCAATAACCAGACTTAGCACCAATATATTTCTCTCAAACCTACTTTGCTTTGTTTTTATTTTTTGTTACTATTTTGTTTTTAATGTTCAGTGGGCCTCGTGTTTTTATTGTTGCTGCTGGGATGCAGACCAAATAATGATTAATTACAACATAACAGTGGTTATTTCTGCTTTTGATGAGGAGACAGGAGTCAGGAATGTCTGCAAACTGAGAACAGTGCAGGGTGGACCAGACATGCCACCCAGGCGCTGCAACCCTGGCAGAGAAGGCGCCTCCCACAAGAGGCAGGAAGGCAAAGCGCTCCTGCTTCCCGGGTGTTTGTGCTCTTTTCAGCACGGTGTCCTGCAAGGGGACCTGGGATAAGAGCCAGGGGACTTAGCGATTCCGGTCTTGCCTCTGTCATTTGCAAGCTGTGTGACTTAGGGGAAGTCATTTCCCTCCTTGGGGCCTCTGAAATGTCTGCATTCCAATGTTAGTGTTCTCTCATGCTCAGTCTGAGAAGCACAAAGTTGGTGCCTGTTCACCTAGAAACAATCATCTCTCAGAGTCTTGTTTCCATGGAGGAAAGGAAGCCGTCTGGTAGTGCTTTGACTAAGGCATTCCCACCCCACAAATCCTCCCTGGTTTGATCCAGGTCTCAAAGCTCAAAAGGTCTGTTAGTCATGGTTCATGGAGCTGCTGGTGCCCTCTCTGGGGCTTCCTGATAGGAATACTGCTGAGTATTCATGGAGTGCCACTGGCATCCAACCAACCCAAGTGGGTTATTTGGGGCAACTCTCTATGGAGGTAGATATTCCTACTTGTAACTATAAAAGTGTGTGGGCCTGTTGGTATTTCTTGTGTAGCTTCTGTTGTTTTAGCTGATGGATGAAGACACCTCACTTTGGGGTCCCAGTACTCCATCCAGTCAAGGTGGTCACTTATAGATAGGACTGAGCCATACCGGAGGCTTTGGTATCCCCCGAGGGAATTATAGCAAGTCTTTTTTTTCTTTTATTTGTTTTTATTTTTAAAAGATGTGGGGTACAATTCAAGGTTAGGCATACAAATGTTCATTATGCATTTGTTGATGAAGTGTGCCCCTCCCTCCCCTGGCAGTTTCCCTCAACTGCCAATCCCACTGCCCCTCCCCTGGCAGTTTTCCACTACTGCCAATTCCTTTCTTATAGTGTTA
Source organism: Cephalopachus bancanus (assembly GCA_027257055.1). Taxonomy (NCBI): domain Eukaryota; kingdom Metazoa; phylum Chordata; class Mammalia; order Primates; family Tarsiidae; genus Cephalopachus; species Cephalopachus bancanus. Next base: position 627,165 of record JAPVLO010000042.1, read on the forward strand.
TGATAATTGTTCAAGGTCTGCTTATGAGTGAGAGCAAGTATTCCAGAAGGTAATCCATGAAAACTTTCCCCATCTCACCAGAGATGTGACAAACCAAACGCAAGAGATACAGGGAACCCCCAAAAGACATCAAAGGAGAAGACCGACACCTAGACGCATAGTAATTCACCTACACAAAGTAGGCACAAAAGAAAAAAATCCTAGAAGCAGCAAGAGAGAAAAGTCAGACCACCTACCAGGGAAAACCAATCAGAATAGCAGCAGACCTATCGGCAGAAACACTACAGCAAGAAGGGACTGGAGTCCAATATTCAAAGAGCTCAAAGATAAACAATTTCAATCAAGAATTTCCTACTCAGCCAAGCTCAACTTCATCAGGGAGGGAGAATTAAAATTTAGCATGTCCTTAACTGTGTTCTGAAGGGGACCATCAGGAGTTTTGTTTTGTTTTGTTTTGATTTGGGGGGGGGATAGGGGGAGAGAGAGACAAAAAAATCTAAAACATTTTCCCCCAAAATCACAAAAGTAAATATTCATTGGAGGAAATTTAGAAAATTTCAGAAAGACACGAAAATTCCACCATGGAGAGATAGTCATTGTTAATGAACATGCTGGCATCCATCCTTCCAAGTAAGGGATTAGAGGGAAGGGTCACAATTGAACATCAGAGGGCATAGGAATTTCTGGCTGGAACTGGAATAGACTCATCACTGAGAAGAAAATTCTCCTAGATGTGGCTGTCTAGTGTAAAGATCACAAACTGAGCCACACCATCTTTCTGTCTCAGAAACTGCATGAAGCACTTTCTGTTGATAGAAATGATGCCGCCAAAGAGATAGCACCAGCTGCTGGAGGGACTTTACAGATATGACCACTAGAAGAGGCACAGGTAAGTCTGTGTAGTTAACAAACACTTACTGAGTACCTGCTGCAAATGAGTCAGAGTGAAGGACATGAGGAGGTGTGGGAGGTGGGTCTTGACCTCAAAGAGTTTAAGTTAGTTGCGTGACAAGGTACATAGCAGAAAATACAAAGCAAGATAAGCTAAAGTCCAAAGAAACGGCAGATATAAGGAATGGCGTCCATGGTGGGGATTTTAGGGCAGGGTAGGAGGAGAACAATTCCATGTCGGGCTGAGGGGGCAGGAGCGGGGAATGCAGGCTTATCTGGGGGAGATCGGGTCCGTAGCTGGATGCCAAGAGGTGAACTTGGGGTCGTCTCCATACACACACCATCTTTTGATGATATTTGTTTTTGAAATTTTAAAGTAGAAGCTACTTTATCAATCTGGATAAGCTGGGTTGTGTGTTGATAATAAATTGACCTCTAAATCTCAGCAGTTCAACAACAGAAGTTGATTTGACTCACTCAGACACTGCTGGAAATGCAATACTACGAATAGGTTTCTGAAGATGGAATTTTTTTACTATGAGGCTGTCAAGGGTCTGCCCGCCCAGCTTCCAGCCTCTCTTTCCACGGACACTTTCTCCTGACCTAGAGGGACTCCATTAATTTCTCACAGCGCTGCCTCTAATTTTATCTTTTGGGTTTCTTCTTTGTGTCTCAAACTGGCAACAGAGAAGGCCAGATTCCTAGTTTCCCAGTTCCTGGGATTATTCTGATACTTGTCTTATCGTCCTCCCTCCATGGCTTTGGTCTTGGTGTGCTGTTGGCTTGACCAGTCATCCCCAAGGGCCTGACTTAGGTTTGGGAAGTACTGCCATAACACTGAGATTATGGCTTGTGTATCTCAAGGGTGACCTCTGGTTACCAAACAAGGTAACATTTGGAGTTGGAGTTACTTAATCAATATAGGGCAGGTGCTAAGGAGGTATTAAGCTGGGTGCTGAGTGAGACAAGGACTACAGGGCCAACATGTGAAGGTTAGTGTAGGCAGAAGGAACGTAAAAGAGGGTAACTTCCCTGAAGCAACATGCTGGAACCAGTTCTTGGTCCATTTGAGCAGCCATAACAAAATACCGTAGAGTGGTTGGCTTATAAGCAACAGAAATGCGTTTCTTGCAATACAAGATCAAGTACTGGCGGATCTTGTATTTGGTGAGGACTCGTTTCCTGGCTCACAAGTGGTGCCGTCTCTCTGTCTTCACATGGTGGAAGGGACAAGGCAGTTTTTAGTGTCCCTTTTAAAAGGGCACTAATTCCATTCATGAGCTCTCCATTTTCTTGAACGAATACTTCTCAAAGGCCCCTACTTCCTAATACCGTCTCACATTGAGATAGGACATGTGAATTTGAGGGTGGTGGGGGGATTGCAGAGACACAAACATTCAAACCATAGCAGACCACCTAAAGGGGCTGTCAGAGTAAACTCTACCTACAACATGGAAATAGTCTAGGTATTCAGCAAGAAGGAGCATAGAGAATTGCAAAGCGCACACACATATACAAATGATCCCTTGCCCCTAGTTTAGTAGTTCATGATTCTCTTCTTTAGATCACATCCAGATCAGCCTTACCCTCCTCCTTTCATTAGAAAGGCTCACTGGACTTATCTCTCCCATCATCCCTTCTCCCTCCTCCAGAGTCTGCTGGATCCATCACATGGAAAATACTTATCTCTTAGGGCTGGATCAAAGAATGGGAATAACCCAGCCATGTAGTAGTTCCCGGAACACCAGGATCATTGCCTGGTCTAGACATCCAGGTTGGGAGTGTGTGATGTGATGTGCCTCCCATCTGGACACCCAAGGCTGCCTTGGGAAGGACCAGTTAGGCCATTTCCTCTTAGAGGCCTTTATGTTACAAATGATTGTGTTGCCTCAGAATGAAGGCTCCACTCATCATTCTGATATTGATATACTTGAAGGCAGAAAACTTGTTTGTGTATGTTGCATTTTGAAAGACTTGGTGCTTCCAACAGGGGAAAACAAGTCTTACAGATACTTTAGTTTCTTATTTTCTACTGAACTCTGACTTTTTTCTCCTTTAAGTCACTTTGATATCTTCTACACGTTGTTAAAGATAGTTTCAATGTGTCCCATATCTGAAAAAATATTTCCAACTAAATTTTCACCTTAGCTCCTAATAGGTTTTGTTTGTTGATTAGGTCACAAAGGTTTCTAGAAGCTAAATCAGAGACATATTAGTGTTTGTGACTAAAGTTGCTTAGATCTATATCTATAAATCTGTGATATCTTCTGCAAAGATGAGAATGAGTTTTAAATTGATTTTTAAGGTGTTGAATAACTGTGTCCATGGAAACATTTTAGACATTTCTTCTAAACTTATCACTTCATGTCATAGGTTGATCAACTTTCATATTTCTTCTATCCACATTTTTTTGTTGTTGTTCAATGTAGTACATGCACCCCAGCCAGAAAACTCACTTACACGAGATCAATAACCTTGGTACTGAGTATTTCTTTGGTGCGGAAAGCAAGTTCTTACACATTAGGGATGTCTAGAATTTGTTGATTCTGGAGGTGATGTTTGATTTATTTCTGAATCTGTTATTGAAAGCACATCCATTTGCTGTCTAAGACAGTAGAAAATTTTGCAAAATACAATTTGAGGGCATAACTTTCATCACCCAAAAGTGCTGTCAGGCTTTTGCAATACTGATTTGTTACCTTTGAAGGGGACTTATCACACTTGAAGTACCTATGAGTCTGTGTATGTCTGAATTGCCATCCATGGACTCTACTCTGTGAATTCTTGAATTACTGGGTGGATTGGTATTTGTTGCAAATGGATGCAGTGAGTTGATTTGTGGCCCCCAAAAGTTATGTCCACCTGGAAACTCAGAATGGTTCCCAGGGGGAAGGGAGATGTAAGTAAAGTAAGAGTCTTTAAATAAGATCATCTTGAATTTGAGTGGACACTAAATTTAACAGTGAGTCCTTTTAAGAGAATAGAGGGGAAAACAAAAACAGACACAGAGAAGGTCATGTGAAGACAGAGGCAGAGACTGGAGTTGTGGATATAAAAACCAAGGAATGCCAAGTTTTCTGGAAGCTACCAGGAGCAAGGAGCACGAAACAGATTATTTCTCAGATCTTCCAGAAAGAATCAACTTTGCTGACATGTTGATTTCATACTTCTGGCTTTCAGAGCTGTGAGGGAATAGATTTCTGTTATTTTAAGCCACCAAGTCTGTAGTAATTCATTATGGCCATCCTAGGATACTAATATAATGAAGGTCAAATGCAATGTTTTGCATATAGCAAGGAACTTGTTACTTAAAGCGTGGGTTGGCAAACTGTGGTCCCATGGGCTAGATCTGGATGCTGTCTGTTTTTGTAAATAAAGTTTTACTGGAACACAGCCAATAAATAAATACATCAATACCCAAGTACTTATGTATTCTCTATTGCTACCTTTGTGCTATAAAAGTGCAGTTGAATAGTTGTGATAGAAACTGTAAGGCCCACAGAGATGAATATATTTACAAATTTTGGGGGCTGCAAACACGGATAGGAAATTCTGTGGTGATTGCTTTGGCCACCCTTCATGATATAGGCTTTGAAAATCTGTATGTTCATGTTTTGAATTTGTTTAAAGTCACATCTCTCCTATTGAAGTGGAGATACAGGTTTAGAAAGGTTCAACAAAAAATAACTGGTCTATAGGATTTGTGTAGCCTCAAGGAAGATTGTTTAGTTCAACCTCCTCACTTTGACTTCTTAGACTTAATGTGAGTTAGCAGCATTATTAGGTTGGTAGAATTGAGTAAACAATAAACATACTCTCAGAATAAGGAAAAGGGCTATCTATCATTGTATTGAAGGTTCATCTCACACAGATGGTCCTGGATGCTTCTAATTTGATTAGTAAAGACAATGTGATTGGGGGTGGGCTTTCCCTCTTGGGTGTGTGATGTTCTTCCAGCTTCTAAACATGAACTGTGGTCATTGAATTTAAGTGGTACACAACAATAACTTATGTGTTTACCTTGTTTAGTACACAAAAAAGGCATGATACTTCTGTTGAGGAAGTCATCCTCAATAATGAATGATGCTTATTTCTCTCTCAACATTTTCGTAAGTTTTCTAGGGAAATGAAGATTAGAAATTTGGTCATTGAGCGTCTACCTGAACATTTCTGACTGGCTTTAAAAAAGATTCCTTTATAAAACTTGTTCATACCTCTTGAAAAATTCACTTCAAGGGATATATTCAAGGACATAATCAAACATTTAATTGAAGAAATATTCATCAGAGCACTGTTCATAGCAATGAAAAATTGCATGGAACTTACATTTGAAACAACAAGGTAGAATTGGCTAAATAAGTTATAGTGCTTTCATATTATGAGCTTATCGTAGAATATTTAATGAAATGGAAAGATGTTCTTGATACAATTTTAAGTGGGGTAAAAAACAGAAAACACAATAGTATGTATAGTGTAGAACTAACACTAGTAAAAATAGGTGAAAAGTTTAGGTAGCTTTAAAAAATATTCTTTTTCTCATCTCTATTTTCTAATATTTTTCATAATTTTGTAATAAAAATAAGTTAACTTAACTAAAATGAGCAGACTGTCATTTTAAGTATTTTTATTTAGAGTTGAAAATTTTTAGTTGATATAAAAATAACTTGCTTTTTCTTTCTCTAAAAATTGATTAAATACTTAAATTATTGTTGACTTGGAGAGTACATTTGGATAAGTCACTTTCTCTCTCTCAGCTTCAGTTTCTAGATCTGGAAGTAAGAGCATTGAGTTTACTGAATCTCTAAGTTCCTGATCACCTATAGCATTCTGAGTAACATGGGTTGTTATTCCTTGATCTAACCCCACAGACGCTCCAAATGGGGAATGACTCTGAGGCTGAGGCTGGTACTAAGCATCCTTGGGCCCTTGAATCTTGTGGACCCAGTCAGAGAAAGAGCTCACACTCTTGCTTAGGTTAAAGCGCAAGACCACGCTTTGCTGGCCTGGGAGACGCAGGTCAGGTTGGCCCTTTTTGAGTCGGGGGGAGGTGTCATTTAAAAAAAAAAAATCCTCTTTGTCTTGATCAAACTGTGGTAATGCATTTTCTTAAGAGAGACATTCTACTTTTGAAATTTAATTTGTACTAATCAGCCCCAGGCAGAGAGCCTGCAATAAACTTGGTGTCAATTTCATGTTTTGCGGAAGTTTGTGAAGTGTTTTGTCTTAGAACAACTTACCACTTGTATGTGTTGGGGGAAGATCGTCAGCCTGGCAAATAGTTTTCAGAAAATATAAGCCCTGAGCATTATATTTTGTCTTCACTCTAAAATTCCTTTGTCTTCACTCAGATTTAAAGGGGTCGTCCTTTTCTCACTCTGCCTCTCTCTGTGTGTCTCTCACTTGCATTACCCACATTCCCTGGAGGGGCCCAAGATAAAGGATCTTCTATCTATAATGTGTTGAGCTCTTTCCTCCATGAAACTTTTAAGTTTCTTCGGGATATGCATTGTGATTTTGCTAACTTTGTATCCTGTTCTTATTCTGCTCATATCCTTCCCAGTGTTATATATAGTGAACAGTAAGGATGTTAGATTTGAATTAAAGAGCTTCTCAGATGCAACCATGTTTGCCGAAGGTGGGCTCTTGCCAATCATGCTGTATTTTTTATCCCACTGGAGTTTCTTTTTTTGCTGGAGCTTGCAATTAGCCAGGAACAAGAACAGGATGTGTTCTGGTACATTAATATGCTGGGACATTTGGAGCACACGTTTTGAGAAAAATAATTCCTAGAATTGTTCATTTATTCAGTAAATACTTAATGAGTTTCGTTCATTGTGCTGAGGCAGTACAGTCAGAGAAGAGCCAAGAAGTTTGATGTCTGTGGTATAAGTACAAGGATGGGAAAAGGAGGTAATTAAAGAGTTGAAGGGATACGCGGAATCTATGGTGCATCAGTCCATCCATTTATCTATCTACCCCTCTCTCCATCTGTCCGTCCATCCATTTATTCATCTACCCTACAAATATCAGTTGAGAGCCTACTAATCTCATAGCCCCGCTCTGGGCACTGGGGGCATAGTGAGAAAAAGACAAGCAAAGTTTCCTGCTTTGTTGAAGGTAGACCTTATAATATAGTGGGTGACACAGATCGGCAACGAGTAAGCAAGCGAGGAAAGAAAATGCTACGAAGAAAAATAGCACACGGAACGGGAGTGGAGGCTGACCATGACAGTCAGGGGAGGCTCCGTGAGGAAGTGACCCAGAGAAACCGGGATGGGCTGATGGTGCAGGGTAAGGAGCCCTGGACCAGACATCAGGCTGCGTTCTCATTCTGACTCATCACTGATTGTGCAGCATGGATCAAGTCCCTCCGCATCGTTCCCTCACCCGATTATTGATTAAATAAAATGATGTATGTAATAGTAACATTCAGGAGTAATGTGTTATTATTGATAATGTTAAGACCTGTTGCATGGTTAGCATTCAAAGGACCCACGGAAAAATTGTGCCTGGGCATGCTTTGGGTATTTGCCGCTAGTTCATGGCTGTAGAGAGCCAAGCCCAACCTTTCCGGAGTCCTACAGATCTCCGAAAAGAAGACCTCAAAACACTGAGAATAAAAAAGAAAAAAAGAGGAAGCACTCAATCTCTTCCCTGGATGATGTGTGCGTGCGTGTGTGTGTGTGTGTGTGTGTGTGTGTGTGTGTGTTGTGTGAGAGAGAGAGAGAGAGAGAGAGAGAGAGAGAGCGAGCGAGAGGTCTTCCAAATGAGCCAGAGACAGCCAGCAGTTTTCCAATGCACAACAAAACAGTTTATTTAAAAACAACGCATTCAGTACTGTTTGGCACACGAGGCAGGCACATTCACACTCAACAAACACATTTGGTTAGCTGTCGAAGCAAACCGTTGATTTTCTTTACCAACTACAGTCACAACAGACACGCAATTGCCTCTGTGAAAGATGATCGTCTTTGTTCACCAAGAAGGCAGAAGATATTTACAGGTTCCTCAGTCTAGCAGTGCTGGCTTCTCTCAGGTCTCTGTGGCCCTCACAGTCTGGCAGCTCTTGACCAAGGGCGGGCAAGGCTGCCACTCACAAGAAAAGTGAGTCTGGTTCATAAGGGCCATGGCTTCTTCCAAAGGGCAAGAGAACTTCTGACATAGTTGGGAAGAAAGATAGTCTTCAATATGAATCTCTCCACATAAAATGGTATTTTCCAAAACAAACGCATCAAGTGTGCAAGGGAGGAGGGTGTTTCATGGTAATAACAATATAAGAGGCGTTTATTTTCCCTGACACATATTTCTTGCTCATTTCTTTAATAACTTACATTCACCATTCTTCCACTTCTGACCTTTTGGTTTCATCTCTACTCTATAAAAGAGCTTTGGTCCTCGGTCTATATTGATACACTATTATTTAAAATGATGCTAAAAGAAAATGGGGAAACCAAAGTAGGTTAAGTGAGAGAAGATATCACAAACATTCTTTTGTCTTGACTTCTAATTTATGCTCTCACAATGGATTGTCAACTTTCATCTAACAAGTGGAGGCAACATGGTGTGGTAGAGCAGACCGAATGGTTGGGAGACCCAGACGCTTATTCCAGTTAGCGAGGTGGGCAGATAAATCACTCTAGCTTTCTGAACCTCAGCTGTCTTGTCTCCAGATGAAGGATGTTGACCAAGAATCGTGACCTGAGATTATGTATGAGTTTCTGAAGTTCTCCTTTAGACTTTCATGATTGTCCCATGTAAGTAAAAGATACTGCATTGTGATGTTTCACTATGTTTGTTCTGTGTCTTAGGAGAATTTCAGTGCTAATTACTGATGTTTGGTAATTGGATCACAGACTGTCAAGAAACTCCTCCCAAGGCTCTTGGCTGTAAGAATAATTTTCTGTGTAGTATGGGCTCATATCTGGATCTTGACATGTTGTTGAAGAGCATTTCTAACATGGGATCTAGTTATTCTGTCTTGCAAAATGGCCTAGATTCCATATTTCAGAGGTAAACCTCCCCTTTCCTTTGTTTTTGCAAGTGCTTTAATGATTTGCAAGTGCACGTTGACCAAATCTCTCCCCCACTGTCTACCAGTTTTCTTTCCCATCTCCCTAGCTAAATGTTATGGGAGTAGCTGCTTCCTCAAGGCTGGTTTTGATATATATTTTTTCATAATACAATAGGGTTTACCCATCATGTCCCTTGTGGTTGTAGCTATGGGCGTCTCTCTTTGGAGTCAGGAAAAGAGACAGAGGATGTACTTTGTGCCCAAGCTACATGTCATTTGTTAGGAATATAGACAACAATAACTTCCACCAGAAAAACTTTCAATTTGCAAACAAAATCTGTGGATTACCAGGGTATCTGATTTCTAAATCAGTGGGAAGCTCACTCACAACTCCTGGTGAAGAAGGACAGTTGCTCTACTGCTCAGTGTCAGAGGACTGCAGTAACCAAATGTTTGTCGGTGATTTTCTTTTTTTCTTTTCAGGATCCAGCCTCACACTAGCTTAGCTAAAGGCAAAGCATCACATGATTCCTAGGTTTACAAGCTTTGCCCAATCACCACCAAAGCTGCCCAGAGATGTTCCTGTTCGGTGGTGTTTCTTGGCCATCAGAAACTTTCCTAAGGGCAAATAAATCCTAGCTGAGCGTACTCTCAAACACTGGGCATGATGCTTAACTGGGTGCCCTCTGCTGGGGTAGAGACCTTGGAACCACCGAGTCTCTCCAGATGCATGGGACCAGATAAGCTTAATGGGTGTAATGTTCTTTCCCTGTTCCTCTGCAGGTATTGTTTTTTGGATGCCTGTGAATTTTATTTATTTATTTTTTTTACTTTGCTAGAAGGATGAATGAGGAGCATGTTGGCATGTTGACAAGGAACATTACAGAACTGGAAATCAAGTGATAAACTACAGGCATAGATATCAAAAAAAAAAAAGAAAAGAAAAGAAAGAAAGAAAGAAAAAAACTCAGCCAAACATTGTTTTACTGGTAGTTACATTAAAGAATGTTACCTGAAAGGTCATCTTTAGAAATTAGAAAAGCCATGCCATGCCTGGTAATCTCCTAAGGTACTGAGAGTCTGTTGAGCGCTTCCTAAGAGTCACACGGCTAGGACATATTTTGAACACCTTAGGGCCTTAGCCTAACGACCCAGTAAGATGCTCTTCTACTAAGAATTCATAAAACTGACCCAAGGTGGAAATGCTTCCCTGGGGAAAAGCATTTAAAAGTCCCTCCTAAGCCACTGTTAGAATCTCCTGCTTTGGTACTCACTGACTCACTGAAATTGTCAGCAGTGCTGTGTGGGAGACTGCTGCATGCCTTGGTGGCTCTTGAAAACATATTGTTACATTTTCAGCTGGTTGGCATTAAGTTAGTAGCCTGAAATTGGCTAGAATGAGTATTTACACGAAGGAAATCGGTAGGTGCTACAAATCAGGGTTCCGCTGTTTTCTGGAGCCAGCTGTTAAACATTTAGCAGCACACAGAAGAGCTAAAACTGTATCTGAATGGCATAGAAGGGAAATCAAAGGAATCCTTTGGCATCTCTGTTGATCAAAGGATTTGAATATGTACAGCTGCAGAAAGAAGACTGGTCAAACTTCAGCAGGGATTCTAGCCCCTTGAATTTCCTTTTTTGATTGGTTTCAGTTTAGTTTGAAGACCTTTGCACTTTGGGCATTACCTAGAGGTCAAGAAATCAGACTCTGAGAAATACTGTAGGCTCTGGGAAGGACTTCCAAATTGAATCTGAATGAATTATTTAACCACCCCGTTTCTCAAACCAACAACCATAAGAATGAATGCCCTGAGATCTGTCTCTTCATTTAAAATATCAAGATCTGGACTTGGGGCAAAGTATATTAAAGCAATGCTTCCTATTTAATGTTCATGTGTGCATGCATTCTGACTAAACTGATAAGTTACTATTTGTTTACAATTAGCAACTGGTTAGTTCAATCAGAAGGGCTGGTTGAGTCACTAAGACAGTGGCTATATTGCCATGTATCATGATAACTTCAAGGAAAGTCTGAAATGAATTGCATGAGGAGTGATAGACATCTAACTACTTTGTTCAAAGTGGTATATGACTTGGATATATATATTAGTGGTTTCCAAATGATGGCCATATCAGAATCACCTGGAAATCTTTGCAAGTTGGACTTATCCCAGGATATTATGAATCGAAGGTCTGAAATGAGGAGCAAGAACTGTATTTTTTAAGAGTTCCTCATTTCACACAACTTTGTTTGTTGGTGGATCAGTACACATAATCTGGGTCCTAATTCCACAGCCCCGCTGTAGCTTTAAGTTGGAGTCAGTTAACCTGCAACAGGCTCTTCATTGTAATTTCACTGTCATCAACAACAAGAAAATAGGCTTTCTTGAGGATAGAAACATCTATTCAAACACATATGTCATCAATAATAAGTCATCACAATAAAAATAAATTTTCAGAAATACCGCATAATACATTAATGACATTCTAAAATGTTTCTCATTTCAAATGTTATATCTATGTGCAAAGCAATCAGAGTGTGAGAGAGGCATAGTCATTTTGGTGCTTGATATCAGCTCATCTGTGGCCTTGATTAGTTGGGTCACAGAGTCCAGACAGGTCAATCAGCTGGCCAAGGCGTTCTCTTTCTCCAGCACCCATGGTGCTCCTTCCGGGCTCTTCAGCCACATACACACAGCCCCAACTCTCTTTGTAGGCAAAAGGACAGTTCTACACATTCGGGGAAAAGTAGAGGTTGAAATAGAAAACTTTGCCTAGTGCATTCAAACAATTACAGGAGAAAAGGATTTAAGGTTCCAGAATTATACAGAAAATCACTCAGTCATTTTGCACATGAAGACCCACAAAGTTTTTATATCTTCTTAGTGTATTGAGCTAAACATAGTAAGTCAGTCTGCTGATGAGATTACTTATAATAAGAAGGCATGTCTTAACTCAAGGAACCCCCAATGAAAATTATACATATGTATAAGTACATAACCATTTTCAGCCATCAACTTCTCATTTATGCAGACATTAATAAAATAAAGTTTTATCAAGATGAATGGATTATTGGGTACGATTCTAGCTGTCAGCTGTGAACCATCAGTTACTAAATTGTTATTTACCAAATCATGACTTACCAAGGGGGTTTTCTTCATCTCAGGGGAGAATGTAGATGATTATCAGTGGACTGTTGTATACCAACACAAGCATCTCTTTTGTGGCTTTGCATTGAGAAGTAATTTTTTTGGGGGGGAGGGAGGGTTGGGAATCTTTTTTCCCCCTTTATAGCCTTTCTAACTTATTTTATGGGCCCTGCAGATCCCAGACCAAAGTCACTTTCTCAGTGAGCCCTTGATTTGAGGCTGATAAGGCCAAAAATTACTAAAGAAGGTGTCATCATTTCTCCACTAATCACCTGTGTGATCCTGGGCAAATCACTTAGCCTCTCTGTTTCTCCATCTTTCTCATTTGTAAAATCAAGAATCAGGACTGGAAGCTCAAAGGCTTTTCCATTTCCAGTGTTGCAGCATACTGCCGTGTTGTCCCCGCTTCCTTTGGCCTCAGGAAGCACTTTGTTGTCTGAGAGTGTCTAATAATTAGTATTTTGCCCCAAGTCAGAAGAAATGTTCTTCCATCCCTTGGCTTCCCCACCAAATTAGGCTTTTCTTGGCACTCATATTCACGACTAACTGGCAGCCTGGGCACAAGGCAGATGGGGGTGGGGCCTCTTCCTTTGCATGTTGTTGCTGGTAGTCTTGTGGTCAGTCAGATGCCTGACCTTAAGATCACAGACAGAGGGCACAGCGGTCACAGTCAGTACCACCAGGCAGACAACACTACTAAACATACAGTACTTTTGCAATAGTCACAGACACTTAAGACACAGACACGAGATGAAGAAATGATAGACATTTTAATAATCAAACATGGGAAAGATCTCTCGGGTGGGGGAGGAATTCTTGATACTACGTTTTTACCCTGTCTTCCTTAGATCTACATGTCTGCATATGACACTCAGAACAACTGATGAAAACTGAGAGTCTAGCATTAAGCAGGTGGCAAATGCTTGTGGGTTTTTCCCCTCTGCATCTTCACTGCATCTTCCCCTCTGCATCTTCACTGGTCATTTGTGTGGGTGGTCCGTGTAGATAGCTACAGGGGCTTTATGGTGAAATTTATTCCAATAGCTGAAGGTGGGCTCTGCTCTGAGTATCCTAAAAAAGGGGCTCTGACAAAAGGAGGTAATTAGTCTGGAACCAGCAAAGTGAGACCAATGCAAAAACCAGGGGCATGTATCTGTAGCTGAATCAGGAGGAAGAAGCCAGTGGTCCCGTCTGCCCATTTCACCTGACCAACAAGCCTGGGAGCCATAGAAGAGCCAGCTGCCTTTCTAATCAGGCCACTTGGGGCCCACCAACTCTTCTGGTCAGGAAACTGGTGGTATAGATTTAATCTTTGACACGGTCTTTAAAAATGAAAAAAAAATTTTGCATGAACAGTTAGAAGATACTTTTCTTTAAAAGTGATATTTTGGGATCATCTCCAGGAAGCTTTCCCTCTAAGCAGGGATAAGCTTGATCTCTAAGCCGGGCTGGTTCTGGAGGCCAGTCCATTTCCTCACTATTTTGAGTTCTTGTTAAAGTAACAGATGACATGGTAGTGGGGGGTGAGAAAGTCCTCACATTCTAAGGTCAAGATGGAGCAAAGAGTACAGTGAGATTTAAAAAATCTCCCTGAACTTAAAAAGCAAACAAGGGGCTGGGCGTGGTGGCTCAAGTCTGTAATCCCAACACTTTGGGAGGCCAAGGCAAGTGGATTGCCTGAGCCCACGGGTTCGAGACCAGCCCGGGCAACTTGGGGAGACCTCATTTCTACAATAAATCAAAAAATTAGCTGGGCGTGGTAGCACGTGCCTGTAGTTCCAGCTGCTTGGAAGGCTGACCTGAGCCCAGCAGGTCGATGCTGGGATGGCCGTGAGCATGCCCCACTGCACTCCAGCCTGGGTGACAGAGTGAGACTCCAACTCAAAAAAAAAAAAAAGCAAACAAAACACCTTGACATTATGGTGAGATAAAATGTAAATCTTCTACTACGGAACAATTAACTTTTTAAGGATTCTGGTCTTTTGCTCTTTTAACCTGCTTGGTTAAAAGTGTCTATGTATTTCTATTTAGCAAAAACTAATAGGCACATTGGGTTAAGACTTCAGAGTCAGAATCCAGCCTACATAATATTGGCATTAATATCATTCAGCTGTAACCAAATGAATGAACTAAGTGCTTAGGAGCAGTCAACCAAACACTACCGTCAGTTCTAAATTTCTCAGTGATCCTAACAGAGCACAGCATGAGAGCAGTAGTACTGTCCTCTTTAAAGTGACAGGGAACAAACATGGTAAGGTTTTGATGTCCATCAAATTATACCATTGGACTTAAAAATGTTTTTAATACCTCCTCTTATAATTATACCATAAGGGATGTCACAATTGGTGACACATTGGAACCTGGTTTTTCTTTCATTAGTTAATATCTGGGTCTATATAAGTTGCTCTAAGTAAGTAGCCTTCTAAAAAGAACAAGACAGCTTTAGGACAGGCAGAACATAAGCATAAGGACTGTGTCTTTCCTTGTTGTACTTGGCTGAATTTTAGGCATGATCGTGTCTTCTCAAAAAAGGAGTAGTGAACTGATTACTGAACTACAGCAATCTTTTAAACAGTATTTCTCATATTGCAAGCAACCTAGATAAGATTTTTAGAAAAGAACAGGCTATCGTGCTCAAACGCATAACAAATCTGCTTGACTTGCATTTGGAAAGAAGAAACAAACTCTTATTAAAATTTAACATCAACTTGGCCAGACTTTGGGCTGAATTGGAAGAACAAAGTGCTGCTCAGTAAAAAGCCAAGGATGGGAATAATGTGATTTCTCCTCTTAAGGCTGAAATTAGGAAAAAGAGAATGGTCAACTAATTCCTTCCCGGCAGGTCCACATACATCTCAAATTTCAAGGGCTATTGAGGGCCAAATCTTGCCACTACACGATGGTTTTTCTTACAAAATGCTTAATTTGTAGATGCATGGCTCTGATTTCAGGGGAAAGAGGGACAATCCAGTGTCTACAATTGTCTCGAAGGGAACAAATGGCTCTGGATTGGTGATGGCAGACACAGTGGTACTGACAATGACTTCACCTCTGCACTATTCATGGGGGCCTGGCCTGGCCAACCTCCAAGCTTCTGCTCCACTCTATCCCTGTTGGTTCTCAAAGGCTCTGAAAGGGTAACATGACTACAACACTTTGGGATCTACAGGATTTCATGATAGCTTCTAAACATTCCTCTTCCTGCCCTTTACGTGTCCCAGGATCTTAAGCTGACTTGTTGCCTCTATATTCTGAGAGAATGCCCAGCTCCGTGCTTGGGCTGGGATTATAGGAGGGACGAAGCCTAGGCTAGAATGCCCTTGCAGATGTGGCCACAGTGCTATCATTTGCCATAATAGCACCTATGTGGAGAGAGGCGGTGCCACCCACGACTTCGACTTTGTGATTGTGAGAGATGTGCCACTCACCACAGAGGGACCACCCTGCTGCTGAGTGACGTATGAACGAGTGAGGATTTCCTAATAGGCATTTCTTGCCAAAGGAATCATGAGGGACTCCATCTAACTTACTCGGTTTGCCACGAAACGTCAAAGTTACCCAGAGCCTTAAACACACCAAGTTCAAATGCAACACATACAAGCAAAGCTAATTCGAGAGAATTCCTAGCAAATTATTAAACTCCACAGTGGTAGGGCAAGGAATGGTTGCAGGGAGAGGGGGAGAGATGATCGAGATGGAGATAGGTAGAGAGATGAGATAAGCAAACCAGTTTTTTTATGTTTCCATCTTGAAGAGTTCGATTCCACTGGCAAAACTGAGATCTTGCCTCAGTCGACCAGAGGCCTCTGATTACGAGGACCATGTCTGAGCAGAGCTGCAGAAACCAGAGCTCTAATCCCCCTCAAAAGGGAGGCGGTTTATTATGAAAATACAAACTTGAAAATACCTCAAACCCTTTCATTAGCAGCATAGTTCCACACGCAACATTTCCTTTTTCAATCAAGTTTAAATCATGTGGCTTCAACGCATCTGTCCTGCTAAGTCTGCTAAAACTCTTCAAAGAGCAGTGCAAAAGAGAGAGAAAAGACGTCTTTCCTTTCAAATGGCAGACAATCCTTATAAGACATTCTCTAAGGTTCTATTCTGGAGACTATTCAATTGGACTCGGGGCACTTTTTAAATGGCCGCTTGGCACTTTCCGTGTGGAGTCCTTAGGCACAGTGTGACAGAGTCAGCTTGGTGAGCCCTTCCCCATGCATTCGGTACAGCAGCTGAAACTCAGCAGGCAGCTGGTGGGACTCTTGCCACTTGGTGGTAAATTTGGTTCCTTTTTTGTCATAGTAATGGTACGGAAGGTCTTCCCTTGTGTTGGGGTCAAATCCAAAAGGCCAAAATCCATACAAATGGATCTCTTCGCATATTGCTGACGCAAGGGTATACATAAGGATACCTGTGCTCAGCCGTTTGGGCGACAAATGTTTGTTTTTCCAGTACCTGTGGAACAATAAGTACATGTGGATTCAGAGGTCAGTGTGGAAAGTTCCAGTCAGCTAGGTCAACATGATGGGCTGGGAGTGGGTTTGTCCACCCCATTTAAACAGTGCTTGCTTTATCTTATAGAACACATACACACACACACACACACACACACACACACACACACACACACACAGTCCTCTAGGCAGGACTGTCGATGTAATTTGTGAGAGCCAGTAAAAAATAAAAGTGCGGGCTCTTCACTCAAAAATTCTTGAAAAATTCAAGAGTGTAAAAGTAAAGTATTCAACCCAGTGTGGGGCTCTTCTGAGCACGTGATCTCCTGTGACCACACGCTCTGCACACTTTGGACGCTGGCCCCGCCTCTAGGTCTTCTTAGAGAGTGGTGACTCTGACCCCATGGTGACACAAAAGAAGATCAATGATAAGAATGACTGTATTATTCTGTCATCAGGGCCCTTGGATATGGTGGAGGAAGTTGTTTGCCCTAAGGGGACACTTCTGTCTTTCCCTTCCCAAACCTAGAGATAAATCCTGCTTTCTGGGCTTTGAAAGATTACGGGGACTTCTTCTTCTTGTAAAAAGTTGTATTCCTTGCTTCTGTGTCTTCTGACTGGCGCTCTCAAGCCCGTCTTCAGTGTGCTAGGCACTAAGAAATGTATTTACATGCTTTCCAAATCTAAAAAAATAAAACTAAACTAAATCATGGTGTTATTCCTTCCATATTTAGATAGTATTCTGAAGCCTTCCTGTTCACATTGTCAAATATTTGTGGTTTCTATGAAGGGTGTGTGTGTGTGTGTGTGTGTGTGTGTGTGTGTGTGTGTGTGTGTATGTGTGTGTGTGTGCGTGCGCACGCGTGTGTTTATTGACTGTGCAAGCAGAATTAAACTGTTCATGAATCAGGTTTCCATGGACTGTATTTCCTTCCAGTTTTCATTGAACCTATGTATTTGGTTCAAGCTTGAGTGGCCGTGAAAAATTATGGTTAACTCCACAGGCCTTTGGTGGCAGGCAGGCCACACGGGTCAGTTTCTGTAAGTTTCTAAGCACAAGCAGTTCCTTTTTCACTACTTGAAGGCTTCAAAGGTCAACATTTCCCCCTTCCAGATGGAATTTAAAAGTGTATTCTTGGTTTTAACGTTTTTTACCTAAAGAGTTAGGATGACTCCGTCAATCTATGTGGTGCAGCCAAACTTAAACTGAACAAGAGAAGAACAAGATGATGAGGTCAAAAGACCGCGGATCAAGCTGGCAGGAGATCTGGTTTCTCATTTTGGTTTGGCCCATTTTGTGCAGTGGCTTTGGGTAAATAACTCCTGCTCCTTGTACCAGTTGACTCAACTTTAAACTTAAGAGTCGGACTATGTTACCTCTTAAAAAGGTGATCATACAGTTTGGGAAACCGGGATGGTCTCAGTTTACATGATATCCCTGTTGTAATTGTTAATAGCACACTTTTTCTGTCAAAGAGAAAAGTTCCTGCCTGGACTATAAATTATGACATCACCTTACCAGTGAGATATACACAACAATTTATTAGGCCATAATTCTCCTTCTAGGTCAACTAAACAGATCTTAAATTTGGAGAACTTTAGGAGACCACAGGATGGGAAGAAGCTATTACAGGATAAAAATCTTTAGAATTTCCTGCTTACCAGGTCTTCTAGAACCCAATGTGTAACAATATCTGGGGGTTATGTTAGGATACTGGGGTTACTTACACAGGGGAAATTGAAGTTGAGGAGTTTTCTCCAAATGACTTCACAGAAAAAAAATCCTACAATTAATTGTGCTTTATACAATGCCCTGGATTAGTGGCTCTCAATTATGCCTGTATATTGGAATCATCTGGGCATTAAAAAAAAAATACTATCACCAGAAAAATTGCAATAAGATCTCTCCAGGTAAAGCCCAGACAATAGTATTTTGTAAAGTTCTCTAAGTGATTCAAATACATAACCAGAGTTGAAATTCACTACAATAGACAAAAATATTGCCTCTCTGATGGATTTGTCCACCAAACTGCAAGGGATAACAAGCTCATAAAATACTTTTCACATGTTTCTGAACTCAAATATTAAATTATAAAAACAGATTACAACAATTCATTATTTATCTAGGTGGTGTGCTAATCTTGGACATCTACAAAACACCTAAACAAATACAAGGGAAATGTTAAGTATTCTTAAACATTTCTGTAAAACACAACTTGATTTGTCTAGTTTAACCATTGGCATTGTTGGAACACAGACAATTTTTTAAAAAAATTCTTGACTTATGATTTCTATGACTGCTTGGTAGTCATAAGGGAAGGGACAGAGAATAGAGAGGGGAGATTGATGAAATACCAATCCCTCCACTTGGCACTTGGTTGCCAGCTGGGGATAAATTGAACTCCTTACCCAGAATGACTCATTCATTCACTCATTCATTCCAAAAGATGAGAGTTTTCCCTAAGTACTAAACGATCCACAAAACTAACTAACTGGATGATTTCCACCCCCAAGAGATTACATAGATTTGTCATCTGGTGAGGTATGAGTAAAACGCAATGAAATATACACACCTGTTGACATGTTGCATTATATTTCCAGGCCAAGCCAATTGGACTTTTAACTGACCTCTGTGTTCAACGAAAAAGTCAACTAATGTTCTGGTAACAGTTGCTGAAGTGTGGAAGAAAAACGCAGGGATCCAAAGGATGGCCCCATCAAGCTTTTTTAAGCTGAGGAAAAAGTTGTTACGGTCCTGAATGGTCAAAAGATTGTTGTAATACTTTTCCAGGATGCTGGGGTTGAAGGTGGTAAGGTTGGTTTTCCTTCCAACATCTCTTTGAAAAGCCTCCGTAGGGGCGAAATTGCAACGGAAAACAAAATCTGACTTATCTATTTCTTGTCCACACTGGCTCCCTGTCAAGATCCCACTATTTCCAACCACAGAACAAATATTATAATGCTTATTCATAATGGGTGACACATCTGGGAGCAGTGATCGGAAGTTATTGCTAATAGAGAAGACATATTTATGGCTGGAATAATCATAGTGCATCAGTTGTCCAATCCGAACACTATTCTTGGTCAAAGAAAAATTTTTTATTACATCGACATGCTGAAGAATTTCTTGCCTAAAATAAAAAGAAATTCATTAAACGCATTCCATACAAAAGAGCTGATTTTCCATTCTGTTTTATGCTGCCATTCAATTCGGACGAAAATCCTAGGCACATTGCGTCCAAGAAAGAGCATACATGCATAATTGTGTTCTTTGAAGGGAGGACCGCTTCGGAATCTACAGATATGTTCTAATCTTTCAGTCAAGCTCTGAATGTATTCTTTGAGACTAATGCAACTTACAGTTTTAGGTATCATTCCTTTGTTTTCTGCTCTTCGCAAAGACTGTGTTTGATTGGCAGGGAGGCATAGGCCAAATTGTGTCAGAAAATACAGGGAGACAATTTATACAGGCTCGAAAGAGCTCACATTAATGCACCAACATTAGTGACTTAGAGTTTGTAACCAGGGTCTAGTCGGTTGCTACTGGACTGCAGTGTTCAAAGAATATAAAATATCACTGGTGTCCAAATAAGAGCCAAATAGATATGAGTCAGTACAGTACTATCTATTATTAAAATATGAAGATGGTAATAGCAGTGGGTGTAGTTGAATATTTAATAGAAATGAGATGATAATCTCATTAAGAACCTTTGAATAATGAAACAGGGATATTTTTCTACTTGGTTACATAGAAAGACAACCTAGTTGAAGAAATATAATCCTTAGAAAAGAAGGCTACTGTAAATCCTGAAAGTGTGTGCATATATTTTAACAATTCAGGCCATAAACAAGGTAAGAGTGATACTTAGGATTAATTTCATGTTGCTTTCATGTTGAACTTTAAGAAAATTAATTACCTCCTCTTATAGTTTCAGCTATTTAAAATATTCAAGAGAGACTTGTAACATGTCACTTTGCTACTAGATTCTTCAATGTTAAGAAATCACATTGAATTTCTTGTTCTTCTACCTAAAAACTAGCATGAATGAAATAAAATACTTGGCATAACTTAGCTTTGCTTGGAATTTTATTTTATAAAATGACCTCATTCTTCAAAGTACAGACAACACAAACTGAAGTCTTCAATCCAAAATTTTCAAAGTTACCAATGCTATTCTTACAAACTATTAAAAAGGTAAGACAAGTTTACACGGTACTGGTAAAAGTTAATTAAAGATTATCTAATAAATGAGTTGAAATGAAGGAAGTTTTTAGACAGAAATATGATTGGTCATTTGGGTCACATGGCCTAGAGCAGAAAGAATATTTTTATTGAGTTAGAAATATGTTTTGGGGAAAGATGTGTGTTCTAACCATGAAAAATTTCTACCAAAAATGTCTATAAAATTAATATTTGATTAAAACTCCCCAGTTTGTTTTAAAACAGCACCCTTTGGGTTTTAGAATCAATTTTCACAAACTAGTTTCTAATTGAACATAAGTGTTTAAAAATTTTTAATCACAATCACGAGTCAACTTTTCAAGTAAACAATATTTTCATGATACCATGGATATCCACTGAATTTGTATTAATTCTGCCATTAATTAAAATGTAAAATGAGAGAGAGAGAGAGCAATATCTCGAAATGCTATGACCAAAACACAATTCCCTAAACACAGTGGTTTGGAAAATAAGCATTCACACCCCTAATGACTACAATAGATGGGTCATATTCCACTTAGCAGCATAGCAACTCCCCAAGAAGAAAGGAATAAATGAGTTATCTGGGTTTGCTTAGACCAGAATCACCAAGGAGAGTAAGTTTGAATAAATCTCATCCTTCCCCCCCCAAAAGACAAAAACAAAAACAAAACATCTCTTTCATGTATAAAATGAAACTGCTACAACTAGTAAGACTGTAGCTTTACAATAAATTAAAAGTGGTAAAGAAACAAGGAAAACAAACAGGCAAAATCATAGTTAAATGTTTGGGCCAACATTTCCCTAGTAATTTGATGGCGATAGAGTATGTTGCTTCCTATGTGTTTTAATGAAACGATACCATTTTAATTTTTCCTATTTTGTGTGTGTGTGAGGTAATGAAAATGGGTTGGGTGGTCTTTTTTGCAACTAATCTTTTGTTTGTTTGCTTGTTTAATAAATGGCTTTGGCAGTATTAGCTAGACATGTTAATGGTAAATCATGATGCTCATGTTAGGGAGAATATTGGAAACGTCTTTTAATTTCTATTCAAACTGGTCCTTCTGATATTTCCTTTTTATGATTGGGCACTCCATACATATGAGAGGGTTGCTCTTTGGGCAGTGGTCCAGAAAACAATACAAATACACCTGGTGGTGAGGGGTGGGGAGTGTAGATTTTTGTTGCTTTGAATTTGTTTTTGTTTGTTTTTTTGAACTCCAGAATCCAAAAGCACCCTTTGAATCTTTCCCTCCTATCCTACCTTTGATGTAAAAACGCTGTCCGATTAAATGTCCACTTAGACGGTTTCTCTTGGAGTTCCTGGGTGAGGGAATTCGTGATGGGCACAAATGACGGGTCTAGAAACTTCAGCGCAAACTGTGACCTGGAGAGGGGCATGAGCAGACAAACGTGCTGGCCTCAGCTCGGGGAAGCCGAGGTCGCCATGAAGGCCCAGCCGGCGGGGGCGGGGGTGGCCGGTACACGCGCGGGCCGCACTCCGCCTCGAGCCCCCTCTCGTTTGGCCCACCCTCTGCGCCCACACAGCCGGGGAAAGACAGAGAGCCAGGGAAACCCAACTCCATTGTCCATCCCTCCGGGTGCGGGAGAGACCATAAAATGGCCGTCATGCGGAGAGAGGGCGGGAGCCGGGCGCACCGCGGGCGCCTCTGCGCGCGGAGGACCGGCGAGTCAGCACCGCGGACAGCGGCCGCGCCGCCGCGAGCCTGACCCGCGCCGCCCCGCAGCCCGGGAGAATTGATTTTTGGGAAAAGGGCACAGGAAACCGGTGACCCGGGGACAG
Organism: Cephalopachus bancanus; assembly: GCA_027257055.1. Classification (NCBI taxonomy): domain Eukaryota; kingdom Metazoa; phylum Chordata; class Mammalia; order Primates; family Tarsiidae; genus Cephalopachus; species Cephalopachus bancanus. The sequence goes on from JAPVLO010000042.1 coordinate 649,675, forward strand.
GCTGGGGGTGGCTCCGGCCTTAACCTCTTCCTTCCCAAGTCTCTGTCCGGTTTCACTGCCTAGCCTTTGACCCGGGACCCCGGGAGGCCGCGGCCAGCTCCGCCCTTCTGCCCAGGTGGGGCTTTCTCCAGGTTCCACACCTCTGGCCCGCCCTGGACCACAGGTGGCCGTTTGTACTTGCCGCCGGCCCGTCAGGAGGCCCTGCTGCGAGAGCTCCTGGGGGCGCAGGTAGGGGTGGGGGCTCTCGATGAGTTGCGCCACGCTGTGCCCGGAGCCATCCCAGTCCGGCCCGGCGCCTGGCGGTGCCTCGGACCCGGGCGAGGGGAGGCGCCCTCAGGAGGCCCGCTGCCCGCGGGGGGCGACGGGTGGGGGAGGCATCGCCGGAATCCCGGAGAGGCAGCGGTGGCGGCAGGGGAAGGGTCGCGGGAGAACGTCCCAGGGGGCTTCATGAGAATAAACCCGCGTACTATGTGATGGGCGTGGGGGAGGAGAGGAGGAGAGCGCGGCGAGTCCGGCGCCTGCGCCATTAAATCTCCCGCACCGCCCGGAGCCTGGCCCGCGGAGTCTGCGGACAGGGCGCGCGGAGGGCGCTCGCCTCGCGCCTTGCCGGGGTCTCGGCCCACCGCCCCCTGCCAAACACACGCACACTGCCTCCCCTCCACCACCTTCCTCCCCCCCCCACCTTTCTGGAACGGGAGAAGGGATGCCGAGGAAGAAGACGAGGGGGGCGATCGCCTCGACGGGGGCAGCGGCTTTTAGGGGCTCGGGGTTAAAAAATAAAGGGGAGGGGGAAGGGAGAGGCAGAGGGAGGAGAGGAAGGGCCACGCAGCCATCCTGCCCGAAGTGCCTCGGAGAAGTCCGAACGCCCCCCCGCCCCTTCCCCCAAACAAGCCCTCCACCAGATGCCCGGGGGCTCCGGCGGAGGCCCGCACTCACCGGAACCCCGCGTGGAACATGTACATTCGGGGCGCCCCCGGGCTGGCGTACTTGGGGGTGGCGAAGCCGTTCTCCTTTTTCAGGGACACGTAGCTGATGAGCGACAGGATCAGCAGGGCGACGCTGAGCATGACCAGCCCCAGCACACTGGCGACCCGGGCCATTTTGCAGCTTCGCATCCCGGGCTGGGCTGGGATCAGGGAAGCCGGGGAAGTCGGCCCATGGAGCGGCCAGCAGCTCGCCGGCGCGCGCGCGCGCGCGCGTGTGTGTGTCGGTGTGTGTTCGCGCGCGCGCGCGCGTGTGTGTGTCGGTGTGTGTCCGCGCGCGCGCCCGCGTGTGTGTGTCGGTGTGTGTCCGCGCGCGCGCGCGGTGTGTGTGTGTGTGTCGGTGTGTGTCCGCGCGCGCGTGCGAGCGCAGGTGGCGGAGGCGGGGAGCCCGGGCCGGGCAGCGGCGGAGGGCCGGGGGCGGGGGCGGCGGGAGCCGGGGAGAGCGGCCGGGCCCCCCGGGCAGGGGCGAGCGGGGCCGGGAGGCCGAGCGCGAAGGTGGAGGGGCTGCGCGGCGGCGTGGCGAGGGTGCGCGCCGCGCTGTGCGTCCCCGGCCGCGGGCTCAGCCTGCCCCGCGCGTTGCCAGCGACGCTGCCCTCCCCGCCGCCGCCTGCAAGATAAATGTGATTGGAATAATGTTACGGTTCGATCTAAGCACAGGATTTAATTAATGAAGTCTAATCTCCCAAATAACCGGGGGGAGGGCTGCGCGCGAGGGAGGGAAGCGGGGAGGTGGCGGAGGGAGGGGAGGAGGCTGACAGGCTGCCGCCCAAGCCTCCGGCCTCGCAGGCTGCGGGGAGGCAGACGCCCAAACTTAGCTTAATGGACCGTTCATGACTTTATAATATCACGAAATAGGGAGATACATAACCGGATTTGCCGTCCTGGAGGATAAACAACAGCTGGGTGCTTCCCGGAGATGCAGGGAGAGTGGTTTTAGGAAGGCAGATGTTTAAAAGCCGCTCCTCTCGTCACAGGGGCGCCGCCCTGGGTCGCTCCACCATCGCCCCCGCAAGGAAACCCCAAACAGCGGCTAGGCCGGCCTGCCTTGAGAGCGCCTAAAACCTCCTTGGAATTTTCCAGAATGCCTCCCCATTCGCCTCTTGAGCCCATCACATCCTTCGCCTAGCTCTAAAAGGGAATGTGTGAGGGTCCCTGTGAGTGCGAGCCCTGGCTCCCCCCCCCAACACCCCCACCCCCGGGCCTGGCTGTGCCTGGCTCTATGAACACCCCAGGTGGCCATGTGTTTTCTCTGGCCTGACCAGGCCTGGAGTGGTTAGCCTTGAGCTCATCCTCCATGGCCCACTTGCAGATGCATCCTTGGGGCCTGGGCTTCTGGATGGCCAGGTGGCCTGAGCTGCCCTAAAGCTGAGAGCATTACAAATGCACAAAACTCTCTTTTGAAGAAGCCCAAGAATCAAGGAAGAGGCTGCCCTGAGGATGGAAGGAAAGCTACTGCCTAACACTTTGCATGGCTGGGACTCAACTTTGTTCCAGCATAGCCACTTGTTACTTGCTTTAATATCCCTTGGATATACAACTTGATTGAGTTTTTATTCACACCGTTGGGTGCGCAGGAGAATCTCATGTTTCTCGAGCTCTGTCCTTTAGCTTATGGTCTCTTCCATCCTAGCTCCAGCCTTGGCTTTGTCCTCCCCATCCTGGCCAATACACACTAATGAAAGAAGTCGGAGTTGAGAAATTGGCCTTCAAGAGCCTTTTCCAATAGAGCAAGTTGAGATCCTTGCCAGAGTGGTTCTGATTTCTTTCTCTCCTGAACTTCTTGCCTTATGGCTTTTGGGGATCTCATGCTATGGTCTGTCTGGGGGCTGGAAATTCCTCAAAGGAGTGAGTGCCTGGCTTGCAAGCTTCTGCAGAGCAAGAGCCATGACTTTTTTCGCCAATACTGTCTCATACAGATGGCAGGCTTACTACATATTTGAGGACCAGGTGAGGACACACTGTCTGACTGTGGGTAGCAGCACACAGAAAGCTGTATTTCCAATGACAAAGAGGGTCACTGCACCCACTTAAGACATTATACAAAAATTTTTTTTAAAATGCAAGTCAAGAGGACACAAGTAATCTTTTCCCTATGGAGTTTTTAGAAAATTATTTTAATAATTTCAGAAATGTCTTGCGTACTTGAATGTAATGAACACTTTTTTCAACTCATTACTGTGTTTCTTTTAAAAAGATAAGACTCTATGTCATGTGAAATGCCAAAGCGAGTAAGATCTTATGAGAGCTATCTAGGATCTACACATGTTGGAAAAAGTCTTCTTGAGCAAAAAGTCAGGGAAACACATCATGGAGAGTCAGCCCAGTTTAGTGTTACACTTTCAGTCTCTGAAGTCAGGCACACCTGACTTCAAACGCTTACTCCGGCTATTATAAAAAAGACGATAATATTAATAATAGTAACAAATGCTGGCAAGGATGTGGAGAAAGGGAACTCTTATACACTGTGGTTGGGAATGTAAACTACTACAGACTCTATGGAGAACAGTATGAAGGTTCCTCAAAAATCCACAAATGGAACTACCATATGATCCAGTAATCTCATTACTGGACATTATCCAAAGGAAAGGAAATTAGTGTGTTAAAGCCATAAACACCCCCAATGTTTATTGCAGCACTATTCACAATAGCCAAGATATGGAATCAACTCACGTGTCCAACAATAGATGAATGGATAGAGAAATGTGGTATGCATATATAAGGGAATCCCATTCAGCCATAGCAAGGAATGGAATCTTGTCATTCTCAGCAACATGAATGAGCCAGGAGCACATGATGTTTACTGAAATAAGCCAGGAACAAAAAGTTAGACACCACGTGTTCTCATTCATATAGTGAAGCTTAAAAGGTTGATCTCATAGAAGTAAAAAGTAGAGCAGAGGCGTCTAGAGCCTGGGAAGGGTAGGAGAAAGAGAGGGAGAAAGACAGACTTGTCAAGGGATGGCAAAATTACAGTTAGAGTAGGAGGAATAACACTGTAAGATGACTATAGTTGCCAATAATGTATTATTATTTGTTTTCAAGTAGCTAGAAGAGGGGATACTGAATGTTCCCGACACAAAGAAATAACAAATATTTGAGATGACGGATATATGCATCACCCTGATCTGATCAGTATGCATTGTTGTTGAAACATCACTATGTACCCCATAGATATGTACAATTATTATGTACCAATAAAAAATAAAGCTTACTCTGGCATCTCAAGCCATATGACCTTGGGTAAGTAATCAACTTCTCTGTGTTTCAGGCTTCTCATTTGCAGAATAAAAACCTCCCAGGGTTTGGAAGAAGATTAAACAGAGCATGTAAGGTCTTGCACCCTGGCCCATATTAAGCGGTGAATAAATATGAACTAAACAGCTTGGGCAAGTTTTTAGTGTCTTTCTCTGACCCCATAAATGTCCTGCTGCAGAATGCGTAGGAAAGGATGTACTTGAGTGAGAGCTTTTTTCCAGCAGAGAATGGCAAAGATTGAGAAACTCCAGTTTCTTTATAAGACAGCATAGCAGGCTTTCCTGGGACATGTGATGTGGTTTCACTCTGCCTGGATTTAAAAATTGATATAGCACTCGTAATGCTTGGCACACCTCTGTGAAGCTTCTAAGGAAAGTCCTAGTAGGATGATTTCCATATTGCACACGGGTCACTGAAGGTCACATGGTGCAAAGGGACCAAATTAGCCAGAAAATAAACAGGCAGGCAGGAATCCTTACACATGAGCTAGGCTCATAGGTGAAAACAGATCGCTCAATAATTATCAAGGGAATAATTTTGGTGTTTCAAAGAGCAACTGCAGCTACTGAGTAAGAGATTTCTCAGAACTGGGATTATAGCTATTTAATAAATTAAAAAATAATTAGGACCTTTTAAAATATCACTGATTAAATTTCACTGGAAATCACCCTTTGCAAGAGAATAGGAGTGTGAGAACAAGTCTAGAAATGGAAATTCTCTCAGGTTTGATGTTTTCAGACACAGGTATTTGCTTTCTGCCCTCTCACCCCCATGAGTGGCCACCTCTTACAAGCAGGACTCTGCGACCCTCTGTAGCCCCTCCCAACCCCTACCAATGAAGAGTAACTCCTAGGCACCACTTGGATGGGAAGGCTGGGAAGAGTGGTGTTTTTTTCTTAGAAGCAGCATTGTTCTTTCATCAATTTTTGCATTTTTTTTTCTGTTTTCTTTCATCAGATTCATTAAATAAAATGTCCTGGTTATCAGACACCATACTAGACAGACTCAGGTTTAATAAAATTCACCCCTGATCTCATAATGCTTCTGGTCCTGTGAGGAAGAAGAATGTCAACATAGTGGATATATCATGTGAAAAGCTCAACACCAGAGAACTGATGGGGAAACACACTCTGTCTGGGAGAGGCAAGCAGAGGTCTTCACGGGGGCAACTTTGAGCTGCGTTTTAAAGCATGGGCAGGATTCATTAGGTATAGAAGTTAAAAAGGAACGCACCGAGTGGAGAGAAGACTAGACGCAGGAAAGAGGATGGTGGACTTGGAAGACAGCAAGAGGTACAAAGTCACCGTTTTCAGGTGAAGAGCCTAGAAAGGGAATTGGGGTCAGATGGTGACGGGCCTGGAGGACTTGATAAGGAGCTGGCCAGTATCCTCTCACAGCCCTGGGTAGGATGACTCTATCTGATTTGCACCAAATGGATGTAGAAGCAGCTGGAGTTAGGCCCGTGGGGAGAGGAAACACCGACTGCTCACGTGGATGTCTGCCAATGCGTCCTGTGGCCCTCCAGCCGGTCCACTTGCTAGAAGCCCCAGTGTGCCTTCATTTATCAGCAAACCAGTGTGTTGCTTTGTTATGAGACACTCCTGAACAAGGCATCTGGGAGCTGACAAGTGACCCCCTAAGGTAACACGGAAATCATACATAGCACAAGGACCTCAGGAAGAGTCTGTCGGGAAATGGTTCTCCGGCCACTTGCAACTGTTGTCCTTTCTGCATGTTATTGCCTGACATGTGGTTTCCACTAAGCCTAACAGCAACCACAGTGGGAGGGACTTGGGACCCACTGGGCTCCTAGCTCCTGTTGCCCCACAGAAGATAAATACATTATAAGTATAGGGGTGAGAAAAATCACTGTGGTTAGAGAAAATGCCACAAAACCTCTCAGATGGAACAGAGGCTAAAAAGTACACGGACGTTTCAGGAGATGGAGATGGTCAGAGATGACAGGGCAATCAGAGGCAACTGGGCTGAACAAAGGTGTGAAAGCAGAAGAGAGAAAGTTTTTCAGGGTCCAGGAGGTAAGTAAGCCCCCTTGGAGTAAAGTCAAAACAGCTAGGATTTGTAGAGCGCCTATTACCTGGCAGGTACTCTTACACATCATTTGTAATCATTGCCCCGCTACTAGTGGAAGGTATATTCCCACTGTATAGTTGAAGAAATTAATGTTTAAAGAGGTCAAGGACTTGCTCAAAGTAAAGCCCCAATCTAGCTGTAAAGCCCACCCTTTCTACTAATCCACACTTGAGTCCCGGGACAGAGTGCGGAAATGTGTTCAGGCCGGGAGATTTTGAAAACATCATCCCCTGACAGTGAGAACTAGAACCAGTTAATACTACCACTACCACCACTTATGATGATGGTGGTGGCATCTAACATGTATTGCTCACCTGCTATGTGTCGACTACTACACGAAACCATTTTACATCCCGGATTTCATTCCATCTCTGTTCCATTCCCCTGAGGATATAATGACTACTACCATTTCAAGGGTTCGGAAACTGAGGACCAGAGGGGTCAAGTCACTTGCCAAGGTCTCATAGCTAGTTTTGTTCCAGAAGAGGATTTGGCTCCAATGTGTTCCCCTGGTATTCCAGGTCCCAGAGGGGGTTTTCACCTTCTCCTTTTAGTCATCGTGTCTTGGGCTTCCTGAGGAAGCAGGTGAATCCTAGTAAGGAAAGAAGGATAGGAGCAACAAGAGAAAGACCACAGTGGTACATCTGGAAAGCAGTGGCCCACTCTGGGGCTGGAATAGCCAGCCATCTTGTGGGGGCAGCCCTGAGACAAGATTTGATTTTCATGGCATCTTTTTAGTGCGAGTGCAGCACTCAGCTGGTGCTCAGTATGAAAAGAAGGCAGGGAACTTCTCTGCTTTATGGTGTCCCTGAGGTCCAGGCCAGGGAGCATCGGCCTCCAGGACTGATCATGGAGACAGATCTTCTACTCCACTGGGATGAATGCGCTGGCTTGCCCATGGAAGAGGCCATGCTTAATTAAATTAAGTAGTTAGATTAATATGAATGCATGCACACAGTATAACATAGAGAGCATGCACTGCACACAGAAAAGCTCCCTCTCACCCTTCTCTCTTAGGGCCTCAGTTACCCTCTCTGGAGGCAGCAGTTGCTGCTGTCTGGAGATACTCTCTGCATCACATAGTAAGCATATGAGTATGTATTCATTTCTTAAACATAAATGCTGAGACCAGCTTGAAATGATATTCACTTCAAGGTTTTTTTTTTCTGTATCTCTACAAAAGACATTTTGCATAGCATTTTAGCATTTCAGATGTTTGCACCGATTACATTTTCTAGAAGCTGAGGAATTACTCATTTTGTGCCTACAGATGAATACTTCTCTTAAAGTTCAGTGAAGTGTCTCTGTGTGAAAGGAATATAGGAACTTCAAATAGTCTTTTTCATCGTTGAATAAATAAAATATATTTGGAAAGCTGTCATAGGGCTTTTTGCAGTCTAGCCCCTAGGAAATGATTTGAAAGGAGCTATTATGTTCAATTGTGTTAATCTCCCAGGCCCTTACCTAGAATTTTGTCTTTTCAAATGTTTGCAGCAGTTACTTTTTCTAGATGCTAAGGTATTATACTTGGAGAAGCTACTTGAAAAATAATCTTACGGTTAAGTTTTAAGTTATTCTTACATCTATTGTGTCTCTTTATTGCACTGACTGTGTGTATAGGAAATCACCTACGGTTTCGGAAGCCCCAATAATACTATTAGGGACTGTCAGGGGAAGTGTTTCAAAAAGAAATCTAATTTTAGCTTTCATCTTGAGTTTTGGGGCAGTTTTTGTGCCTTGTGCTTCTGAAACTATAATTGCCAACAACTTCTCTTTGAGAGCAGGGGAAAGATACCCTTTGGTTTGCATATTATTATAACAGTATAAAAATGGTAAAATGTTCACATAATTTTGAAGACTGCACTGCCACTTGCTGATTTATTGATAAGTAGTCCTTCCACAGAGGAAGCAATAGGAATTGTTGGAGAGTGAATTGCAAAGCATCCCCTTCCCTGGGCTCTGGGCTTCCTGCTTCAATTATAAGCACATACCTCTAGCTGAAGTTTCCTGTCTTCTGTTCATAGGGAATTCACAGAGGTAAGAGGTCACTGGACTGTCTAAAACCCAGTCTTATTAGGATTTTTTAAAAAGGTTGAGCTACACCATGTTTTATATTGTGGACCTGCATGTTTCAGCAAGTCATACTCACAATAATGCCATATGATAATGTCCTTATTCCTTCTAGATTAAATTACCAGGCCAAGATCACAGCAGCTTTTTAAAAGGTGAGATTTGAACACCGGAAGGAATGACCACAAAATTATTCTTTCACCAAACCTCGTTACTTCCCAAGCCAGAGGCTTAGGCCCCTGTACCCTGGGGCATGAAAGATCCTTCTTCAGAATAGAGGTCCGCCATTAAAGGATGCTTCTGTACCCCTTTCTCCTCCTGGTTAGCTTTTGACAGGGATATTTGCACACAAAGAAAGTGACTTCTCACTGAATAAGAAAATCGGTGCACACTTGTGAAGCATCCTTTATGTCTTTATTTCAAAATCCTGTTTTGTCCTGGGGCTTTACAATGTGATAGTATGAAGCTCTAAGTCCTGTTGGAGGTTGTGTTAAGACGAGGGAGGGGTTGGCTTTGAGAATCTGCACTTCTGTTTAAGAAGGGCATTCTTTTTTTTTCTTTTTTTTTTATTGTGAAGTTGTGGGGTACAGTTAAGGGTTAGGTATACAATTGCGTTTCATTCAGGCACCCTGTTGATATGGGATGTTTCCCCGTACCCAGACAGATATTTGCTACTGTTAATCCCATCTCCCTCCCCCCACCATAGTTTCCCAGTACGGTCAGTCATTTTCGTATAGTATTGCATTGGATGTTTAAGGTCCATTATGTGAGTGAGAACATGTGATACTCGGATCTTGAAGTGAACCTTCCTGCAAGGTGGAAGAGGTTGGGTGAAGAGGAGCAGAGAGACTGCAGGTCGTTCAAGAATGTAATTAGCACCTTCTCCCTAACAGCAAAGCTGGAGGTAACTGATCTCCTCAGGATATCTCTGATGCTTATACCAGTTATCTGACACCTGGCCCGACTCCTAGTCAGGAGTTTTTCCATCTTTCCATTTTTGCTCTGAATTTAAGCTGCTCATTGGAAAGAAGAAATTCAACTACTAATTATGCTATTACCTTGACAAAGAATTGCATTTCTTGTGTTTTCACCCAGGGAAGACTTCAACCCAAAAGTGAGCAGAAAGCACGTTGTAATACTACTCTTCACAGCTATGGTCATCTATGATTCAAGAAAGCCTCTCTGTTGGAACTTAGTCACCACAAAGAGGTTTCGCCGCTCACCTGGGGACAGGTGTCATCCCACGGGCAGAGTTTGCAGAAGATTGAGAGAAACATTGCTTTATTTCTTGGAGACCCAGCATGGCATATATTACGTAGATGGGCATATCTGGGTACTCAAGGAACCTGAGGTGGCCACTGAATTCTACTGTTGGTTTTGGCTCAGATGTTTGCCAGTCCTTCCCCATCTGAGAAACCCAGCTTTTTAGATCCTGCAGTACTGACACTTCTCACGGGTGTCTCTCAATCTGTCCTCTGCCTTCCCATATCTCGGTAACCATGGGGGTGACACTCTAATGGGGGACCTCATAACATTAAACTTACTTTGTAACCTTTACAGCTACATCCCTCAATTCTTGGCTTTATGCTGCATGGTCGTGCTGTTTAGCCACTGTAAGCAGGATATGCAAGGCTATGAAAACTGCATCTATTATGGATCCAGTGCAAAAGTAGCTGTGAAAAAGCGAGAGTTGCAAACAGCATTAGACCTTTGTATAGTAGCTGCGAACACTTATCAAAGGGCGCTGTCTTTGTGAGCTCAGTGTGGAAAGGGATGCTGGTTCCACGTAGGTCTTTACAGTTGATAATCACTATCTTCAGGACCATCTTTGGGGAAAAAACTGACAATCATATAAATCTTACATTTTTACAGCACTTCAATCTTTTTTCAAAGTACTCTCACATCTATTATCCCATCTTGACCTCCCAAGGAAACTGTGAGTTGGGCACAGCACGTATTTCTATCCTGATTTTACAGATAAGACACAAAGAGGTTAAATCACACAGTAAGGCAGAAGACGGAGGCTAAACATCCATGTCTGATGTAAAGACTACTAGTCTCTCTACAAGAAACACACACCCCACGTTTTATTCTCTGCAATCTGGCTTTTACTGCTATCACGCTACAGGAACCCCTTTCTTATTTATTTGTCAGACTCCCTTTAGTTAATTATGCAAATTAGCAAATAAAAATTGCGTACATTTATCATGGACCACATGATGTTTTGAAATCTGTATACACTGTGGAATGGCTAGATGAAGTTAACGAACATACGTTAGGAGCACTTTCTTCAAAGCAGTGTTTCTCGGCTCTGCCTGTACTTTAGAATCATCTGAGCCACTGAAATATAATCCAAATGCCAGGTCCCACTTCAGATCAACTGAGTCAGGTCCTTGGGGATAGCTCCCAGGCATCTATGTGTCTTAAAGCTCCTCAGGTGATGCTGATGCACGACGAGGATCAATAACTATTGCCAGAAGCTTACCAAGGGCAACCCTCACGTCCAGTTCAATGACGTTTTCTTGCTACTAGCCTGGGACCATTCGGTGCTGATTCCTTTTGTAAACTCACTCATCTTTCGGCTCCAGTGAAATGACACTTTCTGGGTCCCTTATTCTTCTCTGTTAACACCTTCTCTGTCTTATTTCTTTGCTCACCGTCTTTATTTTGTCTTCTCAGCTCAGCCTCACTCTTTCCTCTGCACGGTCACACAGAGCTGTGTAAAGCATCACTTATTTTTAAGGACTTGGACATTGGAAAGTACACTGTACAAGGACCGAAGCTTTATTCTGATCCTTGCTCTGGAACTGAGGACAGTGCCTGCCACACGCTCAATAATAGAATGAATGGTCACACCGACGTAACTGAATCTGATCTCTGTGTGTACCATCCTGACCTGTCTGTATTCTAGACCTTCCCCTCGAAGGCCATCTCTTGGATGCCACCATCTTCTCAAAACCAACCTACTCAAAACCGAACACATCACGACCCTTCCTCCTAAGAGATAGTTCTTTGACAGGTTCTCCATCAATTTCATTGCTTCCAATAACCTTATCCTCCCAGTTCTTTGGGTCAGCTTAGACTCACCCTTCTTTGTTATCCTGCCTTCTGACATGGTCTCTTCATTTGGCTGACCCTGCCCTGCCATGGCCCTTAGATAGAGGTGCAGTGCTAGGCTGTGCTGGACACTGATTGGGCTAGGAGAGGATCCGCCCATCCGTCAGCCAATTGCCCATGTGATTGGGGAGGAAAGTTCCTGGTTCTCTCTGGAATATGAAGAAGCACATGGGGAATACTCGCTGGCAGTTACGGAGGAATTATGAGTGCCACCTTATGAGCCAACCTGCTTGGACACTAAATGGCAGTCTAGATTCGGTTCCAGGTCCCTTGAATCCTTTATAGAAACTCAACTCATCTTCAGGCCACCACCGTGAGACTCTGTTCTGGCAACACCCATCCATAATTAATTATATTAATGTTCATACTAATATGTCCTCCTTTGGAAATAATATGTATATATTTTCAACTTGCCTCCTCCTTTCTTTTTGTACCATCTAACAAGGTCATAACCACCTCCTGCCTGAAACAGCTAGTAGCTTTCTGGCAGGTATATTTGACCCTTCTTAGCACCTTCAACCTATCTTATTTGATTTTCTTTCTGTATGGACTTCCTAACTTCCTATTTCTAGTTTAATCAGCTAAGGAACTCATGTTTGTTGTTTTAGAAAAGTGGGTTTTATTTGTTTGGGTTTTTTCTCCTTTAGGAGAGATAATGCTCCAGGGATTAAGTAACAAATTGGTCTGGACTTGAATCCAGGGACCAGTGAACTAACCTGATGACCTAGGGAAAGCAACTTAACCTCTTTCTGCCTCCGTTTCCTCACCCTAAAATTGGAACTAGTAGTAACTAAGTCAGAGGCTGATTAAAGGGATTCAATGAGTTAACGTATGGAATGCTCGTTCTATCGTGCCTTGCAAATCTAAATGTTCGAGAGATGTTCACTTGGTTATTGGCACCTCCTCTAAGCAAGTATGCACCCCCAGTTTTCTGTCCCTCATTCCTCACTCTCCAGCAAAGTGTTAGAATTAGGCACTTCTCTTGTCTGCTCTTGTCAATTATATATTTTCCCATTATATTACAACTTAAGGCTAAGCAATCTTTTGCATACTGAATTTTCCAATTGGACCATTGCATCGAAACTTGGCTGATCCATAGACTTTGCCCTTTCTGCCTATTACCTCAGAACGGAGTGAGACTCCTGACTGGCACTTGTCACAGGCACTGCCGGCAGATGCCCCAACACCCATCTCCTCCTCAAGAACAATTCTTGATGAGTCTGATCCTACTGTAGTCATTCCATAGTCTTACCACACACTGCGTTGGGGGGAGCACAAGCCCCTGCAAACCAACGTGGCGCGAAGGGAGGAGTCAAGGTGGACTTGTTGGGGAAGATTATCTTGGTTTTAAAATAAGACCACCTGAGGTGAGTGGATTGCCTGAGCCCGCGGGTTCGAGACCCGCCTGGGCAACTTGGCGACACCTCATCTCTACAATAAATCAAAAATTAGCCGGGTGTGGTAGTGCGCTTCTGTGGTTCCAGCTACTTGGAAGGTTGAGGTGGAAGGATGGTCGGAGCCCAGCAGGTCGAGGCTGCGGTGGCCGGGAGTGGCCACTGCACTCCAGTCTGGGTGACAGAGTGAGACTTCAACTCAAAAAAACAAACAAACAAACAAAAAAATAAGACCCGAGGAGGAGTGATCCCTCTCCTTCCCCTGGACATTGTGTTTATTGTGAGGTCCGGAATGGTGGCAGCCACCTTGTGACCATGAAAGACAGCTGAGGACATAGCTAACGCTGAGGGTGATATGGTCAAAAGGCAGAAGGAACTGAGGCCTTGAGAACTGTCATGAGCCATTGAACTAACTGATCCTAAAGTTTCTATTCGCCAGGATCTCTAGCTATATGGAAAAAAGTTAAGTCGTTCTTATTGTTTAAAGCAATTGGGCCTGGGTTTAATATGGCCAAAGACATTCTGTCATAGTGCCCATGTTGCACTATTAAAGTTTGATGTTGATGTTTTAAAAATCTGATCCCGAATCCATGTCCCTGGAACCTCTTGAAGTGAGTCAAGGTGAGGGAGTGAATGGGGGCGGTAGTTCACCATCTCACCACCCTGCTCATCTTCTCTGCCCCTGATTGCACCTCCCCCAAGTTCAATAGGCTGCGGATGTCCAGCTCACCTGGGAGAGGGACAGTGAAAGTGAAATGGGGGCTCACACCCAGGGAGCAGAGGCATCAGGTTAAGGGGGAAAGGAGGGTAGCAAGAGAATGCCTTGTGCAGTGGCTGCCGTTTCCGGGGCTTCTGAAGTCAGGTCTGTGTCAGCACCTGAATTCCCAAGACCTTCCCCCACATCCTGCAGAGAATTGCTATGGTCCCACCTCACTACCATAGAAACCGAGGGCCAGAGAGTCTCAATAATGTGCCTAACGTCACAAAGTACAGAGGCCAAGCGTTCTCTTCCAGGTTCAGGTGTTTGAGGTCCATGACCCCCTGAAATGAGAAGCTCATTTGTGACTGTGTGTGTGTGTGTGTGTGTGTGTGTGTGTGTGTGTGCGCGCGCGCGCGCATGCGCACGCGCATTTTTTTCTGAGAGAAGTTTGTGATTCCTTGAAAAGTTCAGCAGCAAATGGTAGAGCTGGGAGCCACCCTACTTCTGTCTTCCTCCTAAAGTCCAGGGTCTTGCTCATGCCTGTGTGTTCCCTCTGGGATTTGGGGCTCAGGCCTCCTTCCCAGGACAGCCCTTTCTCTCACTTCTTCCTTGGTGCTTCCTTCTGCTTTATCTGTTGGTGCCTCCCAGGCATTGCCTACAGTTCAGTGGGCACACCTGTCAGGACAGTGTTGTGAGTTGAATTGTTTCCCCTGAAAGAGACACTCACCTTCTAAAACCTAGGACCTGTGGTTGTGGCTTAATTTGGAAATAAGGTCTTGGCAGATATAATGAAGTTAAGATGAAGTCATACTGGACTAGGGTGGTCTCCTCTCCAATGACTACTTTTCTTAAAGGAAGATAAAAATTTAAGCCCAGAGACATAGAGAGAAGAAGGCCATGTGATGATGGAAGCAGAGATTGGAGTGGTGTGGCTGCAAGCCAAGGAATGCCAAAGCCTGCCAGCAACCACCAGAAGCCAAGGGAGAGGCGGGGAACAGATGCCTGTCCCAGAGCCTCCAGAAAGAACTATCCCTGGCAACGCCTCGATTCTGGACTTCTAGCCTCCAGAGCTGTGAGAGAATAAATTTCTGCTTTTTAAATCATGCACTCTGTGGTAATTCATTACGGCACCCTTAGACAGTGCCACACGATAGGACACTATACGCAAATGAACACATTAAGGACTGCCTCCAGACCCCTCTGAAGAATCCTGCGAGGCCTTGTTTTCTCCTTTCACTGAGCAGTGAACTGGACCCTTAGTGAACTGGCTCTGAGCCAAGTGGAAGAGCCAGTATACAAACCCATGTCCATCTGACTTTGAGGCTCATGGTTCACACAGCCAAGGTCTCAAGGGTGGAGCCGTGATGGAGTGGGATAAGGGTAGACGGTGAGAAGACGCCACGCCCCTGGCCCCATGCTGCTCCTCTGCCCATCATTTGGCCTGAGGGGTTCCTACTCACGTTGTTGTCGAACTTTCCTTCCTGTTCCAACCCTTTGGCCTTCCCTTTTCTCTTTCTTTTTTTTTTTTTTTTTTGCATTGGAGTCTCACTCTGTCGCCCAGACTGGAGTGCAGCAGCCACTCCGGCCACCACAGCCTCGACCCGTTGGGCTCTGGCGATCCTTCCGCCTCAGCCTTCCAAGTAGCTGGAACTACAGGAGCGCGCTACCACGCCCGGCTGATTTCTTGATTTATTGTGGAGATGAGGTCTCGCCAAGTTGGCCAGGCGGATCTCGAACCCGCAGGCTCAGGCAACCCACTCACCTCGGCCTCCCAAAGGCGCGGGATGACAGGCTGAGCCACCGAGCCCGGCTCCCTTTTCTCTTTCTTCCCAGCAGTCATGGCCAAAGAGAAAAGCCTGGACGCATATCACAACCCCAACTGAGAGGGTGTGGATCTGTGCGCGGCTTCCTTCTCTTCCACTTCCACTTCAAATGGGCTGCAGGACCATCTGGTGTGTGGGGAGCTTGATTGCTGCGGCATCATTCTATGGATGGAGGATGTAGAAGCTGTTGCCTGTCTGTGCACGCGCTCTTTTCTTGGTTGGATGATTGTGTTTACTCTGGTCTCAAAGCCCTCTGTTTGAGGTACTATAATCATCCTGTCCTCCCCTTCCCCTACAGGAAGTCCAAAGAGGATGTCCTATAGAAGTCCAAACTCCAGAGGCCAGCCATCCCAGGCCTCTCCATTCTGATTCTGATGGCTTCCATATCTGGTATTCAGCACTCTCCCTTTGTGTGGATTCAGCTCTCTCTCTCTGGTCAGTCAGCTCCCATAAGTGAAGCAAGGATCAGGTTTGTTTATTTTCACCTTCCCTTTGCTTGAAGAACATATGCCTGCTCCCAATACATCCCTTCAAAGCTCCTTCAAGCTCACCCGAATACCATTCCTTGAATATTTAATAAGAACATAAGAGGAGGACCCCCCAAAAACAGAATTATCTTTTGGAGGGTGGGACCCTTGAAGTCCAGGTTTCCCCCACTAGGTAACTGTTCTAGGAACCGAATGTCGTTGTGAGAGGCTGCATTCGGGTTCAGTGAATTTTTTTGGAGATTCTTTCAACATGTTTGCCCACTTATGATGATGGATGGATTCTTTCGACATGTTTGCCCATGGATGATTTATGAGTGTTCAGTAGTTTTTGACCAAAAATGGCATAATTCCCATGTCCCACCCTCTTTATTCACTTGATCTCGTTCTGAGCGACTTTTTTTTGTTTCCCCGGATGAAAAAAAAGTTCTCCAAGGGAAATGTTTTGCCAACGTGGAAGAGATGAAACAAAAAAGGGCAGAAGCACTAAGAGGGATCACAACTGGTAACTTCAAAAACCGTTCTGAGCAGTGGAAAATGCAGCTTGATAGGTGTATTGAACCAAGTGGAGAACACTTTGAAGGTGACTGCAATTTAAACATGTACAAATGAACACACAATTTTTAAATAAATAAATTCTGGGTTGTTTGGTGTCCTACTGTGTGTCCGAGTGATTTGTGACCCGGAGTGTAGTGGCTAATGACACAGACAAGGTCCCACCCTCATGGTGCTAACACTGTGCGAGTGGTAACTGACACATAAGCACGGCTGGTGCATATGGCACTAAGGGCCATCTAGAAGAGGTCAAAGGAGAGGAAAAGGCAAGGAAGTCTTCTCTGAGGACATGCGAGCAAGGAACCAGCCAGGCATTCCAGAAGGAGGGAACAGCAAGTGCAGTGGCCCAGAGGCAGGCCTGAGCTGGCATGTGTGAGATACAGAAAGGTTAGTGTGGCTGGAGTGTGGTGAGGGAGGGAGGCTGGCACCAGATTCCAGACACTCTGTAGCACCTGGACTTGGACTTTGTTCTGTTTGCAGTGGAAAGTCCTTGGGTGTTCTTAAGCTGTGGAGCAGCAGGACTGGATTTATCATTCTGGGAGCCGCTTCTGATGCTGTGCAAAGAATGGTTTAGGGGCAGGAGGCAAGGGAAGGGGGTAATGGGAGAATCAGGGAGAATGGTTAGGAGCCCACCACAATGGTCCAGGTGAGAAGAGAATGGTTGCCAGGGTGAATAGGGTCCCTGTCCTCAGAGGGCTTCTAGTCTTGTTGGGGATACAGGTGAATCAACCCAAATTTCTGATCAAATGTGTGCTCCAGTAGGAAAGCTTATGACTCAGCACCCTACAGTTTCCCTATTGCACCCTCTGGGGACCTGACTTGGCAGGAGTGGCCCAGAGGCTCAGCCACTGAAAAGCAGGCTTCCTCATCTAGCGAGAGAGGAAAATCCTGACTCTACTGAGGATTGGGAGACAGTCCCCTTCCATGGTCTTCTAAGTCCTTTGCGAACCCTATGAGATGAGGGTGACCATAGAGGTTCCCTGAGTATTGTACTCAGTTAACAAAGTTGGAGGAAGGTTTAGATTGTGGGCTGTGTTGTTTGTTGGGGCTTACCCGTAGGCCCCAACAGACTTTGCTCTGTCTCCTTTCTTTGAACTTTCATAGTGCTTTTCGCCTATGGCATACGTGGGACCCAATATTTGGTCGTCGATTTTTCATTTGACTTTTACACGTGCCTTGACTTTCGAGTGAGATTTTAAGTCCTTTGCAGTAAAGTGACGCTTTTTGCTTTTTCTGACTGTGTGGACTTGACACACACGAACTGCTCTGTACGTACTTATTCGGTGGCTGTCACGGAATCCTGCTCTCCACCCAGAGATCACAAGAGAGTCTGGCACTTCCTGGAAAAGGGAACTCAATCAAGGTCTCAGGAAGATTCAGTTGACAAAAGCAAACTGGGCGTTTGAAGGGAGGTTAAGAAGGCATGGGCAGGGAGGCCATTAAGGGCTGGCGAAGAATGATGGGGAACTGGAGAGGATGGGGCCACCAGACCCTAGAGAGGGGAGGCGAGGAAGGTGACAAGCTGCGGGAGTGGTGACCTTCAGGACAGGATGCAGGCACTCTGTGGCAAAAAAAAAATAGCTGAGCTTCTCCCGCTCCCAGTCCCGCTCTCCAGCTGGGATGTTCGCATGAGCTGCGCCCAATCTACGGTCAGAAAGGCAAGGAAGCCTGCATGCAGCCCAGGTCCAGGCTGGCCTCCTGGAGCCCAAAGTGGAGTGGGTGAAAACAGAGTGGCTATGGGAGTACCACGACTGTCATAGGAATCCCCCCTTCCTCAATCCTCTTCTTTGGGGAGTATGGATGTCCGAATTGGAGGGACTGTTTTGTTAGAATGAGAGTAAAGCTATCAGCTTCATCTTCGTCATCATTCTTATTGACCCCAAAGGAATCGGAATCATTCAAGGTGACTTGTTTCACGGTGGCAGAGCTGGGACGACATCCCAAGCCTGTGGACTCCCGGCTCAGTTTTCGGTACCATCATCCCCAGCATCACCAGCCACCTGCTCCTGCGCTTGCATGGATGGTTCATCTTCCTCTTCATAAGCGAATCCATTCTCACATTGGCGGTTCTCTCCAAAGGACCCCCTGTGTCCGCACACCCTGCGGCTCTTTGTTATTTCTTATTCTACCACAAGGGACATCACAGTAAAGGCCCTAGGAACTGGGAACCCAAAGGCCACCATAGACCCCAATTAAGTCCTAAGGTAGGGACCGCAATGAACAGCAAGGGAACACCTGATATAGACGGGCTCTCCTTTCAGCAGGACGCGGTGTTCTGTTGCCACACTTGCTGCCAGCCAAGGCTGCCTTCCAGGGTTGGCTTCTTCTGGGCATATGGAAGGGGCTGTCCTTGGCAGGCAAAGGCTCTGTTGGTTTGGAGACAAAGGAGCTTCCTCCCGGCAGTTCAGCCCAGTAAGTGGAGACGACCTAGGAATTCAGCCAATCCTGTGAGGTTAGAAATGGTGGCAGTTCTTGGAGATGAAGATAATTTAAGAATAATTTTTAAAAATTGGGGCTACTGTTTATTGTGTGTTTGTTACATCAGACACTGCTCTAAGCACTTTGCATGTGTTATCTGACCGAATTCTTGCCGCAACCTTGTGAGGGAAGTGTAGGTATCGCCATGACAGTCCACCTGTTTTCCAGCGCTAGTCATTCCTCTCCTCTACCATGAGGATCACTCAGGTGCCCCTTCTCCTCTCTCCTTAAACCTCTGTCCATACACGCTTCTTCACTCTTGCTCTCACTCAATGGCTCTGCTGAGAAAATGGAAGCAACCAGATCAGAACTCCCACAGCTGCATGACTTCTGCCACTTGAGATTCTGTGCCAACGTGGTAACCGCCCCCTTCCTCCCGTTGCCATGGGCAGCCAGCCCGGTGCACACGCAGGAGGCCCTGTCCGTCCCTGCCTGCTCAAGGGCGTTGCATCAGCAGTTCTCCTCTCCTCTGTCCTCACAACCTGGCTCTCTGCTAGTTCACTTCCAACTGTCTACCAACATGCTTTAACTTCCCCTGTCTTAAAAATAATTCTTCTCTTGACTCTGTATACTCCTCCCACTGCCACCTTGGTTTTCTGTCCCCACGTACAGCAAATATTCTCCAAAGAGTCGTCCGTTCTTGATGTCTCCGCTTCTCCCTGGATCCCATCCTGCCGAGGCTTTTGCCTTCCTTAGAAACCAGTCCTGCCAGGATTACCTGTCGCTTCCCTGTTGCTAAACCCAAGGGTCCCTCTTCAGTCTTCAATTGACCAGGCTGTTAGCATAATTCGACGCAGATTAAATGGCCACAAGTTTGCCTTTGGATCTGGGGACTTCGTGCTACTCTTGATTTTCCTTCTCCTCCACTGACTTTTCATTCTCAGAATTATCTTCTGAACTCTCCTCATTTCCCCCAACTTCTCGATCTTGGAAGACCCCAGAACTCAGAACTCAAACTATTTTCTATCTGCACTAATTCCCTAGATGAACTTAACCAGTCTCTTGGCTTTAAATATCTACACATGCTGGAAATTTTCAAATTTATATTTCTAGCCTGTACCTCCTCCTATATTCCTGACTTATTTTTTCTTCATAGCACTTATCACCATCTGACATTCTATATATTTTACTTACTTTCTCATTTATTTTCTCACAGTCAAAAGTAAACTCGATGAGACCAAAGATTTGAAAAAAATGGTGTACTGTGAACTTTTCAAATATACAATGGACCCCATGTATCCATCATCCAGCTACAATAATCATCAACTCCTGACCAATCCTGTGTCATTTATATTCCCTTCCAACTCCCTCCACCAGCACTGAATTAATTTGAAGCAATTCACAGCCGTCATATCATTTATTCCCTAAATACCTTCATACATATCTCTAAAATGTAACTGTGATGATTCATTAATATTGTCAAATATCAGTCATGATGTGCTAACATACATGCAATATAAAATTTACAGTTTTACCCATCTCTAAGTGTACAGAGCAGTGGCATTGAGTACATTTACATTGGTTGTGCAACAATCACGACCATCTGTCTCCAGAACTCTTTCTTATCAGCCCAAACTGAAACGCTGTACCCATTTAACACATCAATCTTTTTTGTTTGTCTTTCAAATTTTTTATTTTAAAGTTGTGGGGTACAATTCAGGGTTAGGTATACAAATATTCATTATGAAGGTACCCTTGTGGATGAGGCATGCCTTCCCATCGATGCTTTTTTAAAGGTGAGTTTGTATCAGAATATGTAACTCGTAGACTGCATTTGCTTGACATCTGTTTTAAGTTCACAGACTTTCGGTTCCTCTTCCCCCCTCCTCTTTTGCAATTTATTATTGAGGAAACTGGATTTTACTGACGGCACTAAGGTTACTTTAACACGTTCTTCTGTATTTCCCACAAACTGGTCGTTAGACCTCAAGGCTAACCTGAAGACTCAGGTTGCTTTTGTTGTTTGCCTGGAGTACTTTATAGGCAGTGCTGTGTCAGGAGTCTGAGGGTGTCAGGTTGTCCCTCATTCCGTCTTTGATGGCTATGACCCAGATCTCTTAATTCATTAGAGAGCTGTGAGATGATAATATCCTACCATTGTTTTTCATATAGTATGTGGAATATAGAGTGAAATGTCCCTGCACCAACTGCTGAGTTACTTTGAGGTAGAGCTTATTCAGGAAAGGTGGGTTTTTGAAATAATTCATCTAGCTTCCTCAAAATGTAACCCTTGAAAAAGCCAGGAGAGACAATTGGAGTACAGATAGTGGGGGGCAGAGAAGGAGTCCTGAGAGACCCCTACTTTTCTAATCTGACCACAGGTACCTTCCATTTCAGGATAGGGGCTGAGTGTCATATATGCTGGGGTTATTTAAAGCCACAAGATGGAAGTGGTGATTCTTCCTGGGGATACCTAATTTAATTGCAGAATGGGGGAAATATCTTTCACACTAAAATAAATACAGACATGTTATGAAATAAAATATAAAGAGCACATACATTTTTAAGGTGAAAGACCGATTTTATTTTTCGGTAGATCTTTTTAGATCTTCTTTCCAGACCTCAGGGATTTGCTTTCTTGATTCCCTGTTTGTGGGAAGCACTGCACCAGAACATGGCTTGTGGGTCTGTTCAGCCTGAAAGGTCAGAGGCCACGGAGAGAGGCCGCCTCTGGCCCCAGTGACCCGTGAGAGAAGACTTGGCCTCCAGCACAACAAACACCCTGGGCCAGGAGCACATCCTGGGTGTCACGGTCAGTCTTCACTGGGAGAAATCTGATCCTACCCAGGGATGTGGTTACAGCCTCACCTCTCTCGGAAAGCAGCCCGGTCTCTCAGTGTCACTTGCCCTGGAAGCTGGGACTCGGGAGAAGTTTCCACTCTCTCAGAGTCAGAGCCTTTTCTGGGAGAAGGGAGTTCTTTCTGGACTGAGTTGGGGCTGCTTATTGGTATCTGAGCAGAAGGGCACCTGCTTGTGTGGTGTAGTCACTGAAGGTCAGTACAGATAGGAACCTGACAGATCCTCTGCCTAATTCCATTGTTACATTTGAGGGTTCTGGCGCCCAGAGAAGCAACTGGCTGGCCTGGTCAGCAGCAGGGGCAGATTCAAAATACCATCTTGGCTCTCAATCCAGGGCCATTTGCATTTTCAAATGTCTTTCCTTTGGGGGGAACTAAGAGTTCCCCTCAAACAAGACCAGGCTTTGCTACAATGGTCAGAATTTTCTAGAACAGCCTCTGCTAAGAATCTAGTCTAACAAAACAGCCAGTGATTCATATAAAAATGGATGCAGGAGGATTTTTATAGCAACATTATGGAAAATATAAAGACAGGGACAAATCAAAAGGCAGATTGGTTGTATTCACGGTGGAAAACCATCTAGTGTAATAATGTATTTCATCAAATGTCTTCTTGAGAATATGCAATGGCATAGATTCTCAGTCATGGATATAGAGGCAGTGGAAACAACAGTGTGATTCCTGGATGCTGGACCCTAGGGTGGCTTACCTCTTAAAATATAAAATCATATGTCTTTTTCACTGACTACAGTTACTAGTTAATGACAGTTGCCAATATGTTTCACCATTTCGGGGTTCCTTGGGTAGCCTGTGCATTGTCTCTAGTCTGACTTCTCTTTTTGTTGAAAAATGTCTTTTAACAGTTTATTCAAAGGGTGTGTGAGTGGTCAAAGCAAAACAAAACAAAAATTATTGGTTTTTGTGTATTTTATATTTTTTTAATTTTTTAATTTTTTATACACTTTAATTTAAAGATGTGGGGTACAATTCAGGATTAGGTATACAAGTGGACATCGTACAGAAAAAGTTTGGGCCTCCCTTTGGTCTCCACCTTGCCTGGTTTAAGATCAGGTACCCTTATTGATGTGTTACGACTCTGGTAGTATCCTACTACTGCCAATCCCTTTCTTATAAAATTATGGTAAGTATTCAGGGTCCATTTATGAGTGAGAACATGTGATACTCTGTTCTTTGTTTCCGTGATAGATCACTGAGTATAATTGACTCTAAATCCATCCAAGTTACTGCGAAGTCCATTTTTGTCCTTCTTTATGCTGTGTAATATCACATTGTGCATATGTACTGCTTTTAGGCGACAGAGTGAGACTCCAACTAAAAAAAAAAAAAAAAAAAAAAAAAACCCAAAAAACGATTTTGATGGACAGCACAGTGGGTTCCATGTTTTTGCTATTAAATAGTGCTGCAATAAACATGCATGTGCAGATATCTTTTTTGTAGAATGTTTTGAGTTCCTCCAGGTATATTCCCAGAAGGGGGATTGCTGGGTCACATGGAAGGTCAATTTCTAGTTCTTTTAGAAACTGCCACACTGTTTTCCACAGAGGTTGAACTAATTTACATGTCCACCAGCAGGGTAGAAGCATTCCCTTTTCTTTTTCTTTTTCTTTTTTTTTTTTTTTTTGAGTTGGAGTCTCACTCTGTCACCCAGACTGGAGTGCAGTGGCCACTCCCAGCCACCGCAGCCTCCACCTGCTCGGCCCCGGCGATGCTTCCGCCTCAGCCTTCCAAGTAACTGGAACTACAGGCGCGCACTACCACGCCCGGCTGATTTTTGATTTACTGTAGAGATGAGGTCTCTGCCCAGGCGGGTCTCGAACCCGCGGGCTCAGGCAATCCACTCACCTCAGCCTCCCAAAGGCGCGGGATGACAGGCTGAGCCACCAGTCCTGGCTTTACATTCCCTTTTCTTTGCATCCTCGCCAGCATCTGTTGTAGTTTGTTTTCTTAATGATGGCCATTCTTACTGGGGTTAGCTGGTATCTCAATGTGGTTTTGATTTACCTTTCTCTGATGATTAATGAGACTGAGCACTTTCTCAGGTGTCTGTTGGCTGCCTGTATATCATGTCTTTTGCTCACTTTTTAATGGGGCTGTTTGGTTTCTTTTCCTTTCAGCACGTTTGAGTTCCTTATAGATCCTGGATGTTAGGCCTTTTTCAGATATATAATTGACAAATATTTTTTTCCCATTTTGTGGGCTGTCTCCCCACTCTCTTGATGGTTTCTTTTGTTTTGCAGAAGCTTTTCAGTTTAATGAGGTTACACTTGTCTATCTTATCTCTTTTGGTGTGGGCACTTGGGGTTTTGATCAGGAAATGGTTGCCAGTTCCAATTTCCATAAGGGTGTCTCCTGAATTTTCTAAGATTCTTATAGTTTGAGTTTTTACATTTTGGTCTTTGTTCCATTTAGAGTTGACTTTTGTGTATGGTGATAGGTAGGGGTCCTTTTTCAATGTTCTGCAGGTGGTCAGACAGTTTTCCCAGCACCATTTACTGAATAGGTTCTCTCCCCAGTGGTGTTGGTGGAGGCTTTGTCAAAGATGAGTTGGTTTTGCTTCTGGAATCTCTGTCCTGTTCCATTGGTCCATATGCCTGTTCTTGTACCAAGGCTGATTATTGTAGTCTCATAGTAGAGCTTAAATTCTGGAAGTGTGATACCTCCTACTTTGTTTCTTTTGCTAAGGATTGTTTTGAATATTCGTGGTCTTTTATATTTCCATATGAATTTCTGTATTGTCATTTCCAGGTCTGAGAAGAATGATGTTGGTAATTTAATGAGTATTGCATTGAATCTGTAGATTGCATTGGGTAAGATGGACATCTTAACAATGTTGATTCTTCTTATCCATGAGCATGGAATATTTTTCCATTCGTTTGTGTCTTCTTGGATTTCTTTGAGCAGTGTTTTGTAGCTTTCATTGTAAAGGTCTTTCACTTCTCTGGTTAGGAAGATGCTGAGGTATTTCATTCTTTTTAATGGCTATTGTGAATGGGATTGTGATTTTTATTTGGTTCTCTGCCTGTTTCTTGTTGGTATATAAGAATGTGACTGTCTTTTGCACACTGATTTTGTATGCTGAGACTTTGTCAAAGTTTTTTTTTATCAGTGTAAGCTGGCTTTTGACAGATTCTCTTGTTATAGGATCATATCAACAGCAAAGAGGGATAACTTAACTTCTTTTCCTATTTCGATACCTCTGATTTTCTTCTCTTGTCTAATTGCTATTGCTAACATTTCCAACACAATGTTGAACAGGAGGGGTGAGAGTGGGCAGCCTTGTCTAGTTCCGGTTTTCAGGGGAAATGCTTCCACTTTCTCTCCATTTAGCAATATGCTGACTGTGGGTTTATCGTAGATGGCACTTACTATTTTGAGGTATGTTCCTTCTATGCTTAGGTGTTCAAGAGTTTTTATCAAGAGGGGATGCTGGATTTTATCACAGGCTTTTTCTGCATTTGATGATATAATCATGTGGTTCTTATTTTTGCATCTGCTGATGCATTTAATTACATTTGTGGTCTTGCGGATGTTGAACCAGCCCTGCATCCTTGGCATGAGTCTTACTTGGTCATGGTAGATGATTTTTGAGATGTGCTGTTGGATCCAATTTTTTAGAATCTTGTTGAGAATTTTTGCATCTATGTTCATTAGGGATATTGGCCTATAGTTCTTTTTGTTGTATCTTTACCCAGTTTGGGTATCTGTGTGATGTTACCTTCGTAAAATGATTTGGGGAGAATTCCGTCTTTCTCAATTACCTGGCATACTTTGGATACGTTTGGTATCAACTCCTTCTTGTATGTTTTGTAGAATTCTGCTGGAAAGCCATCTGGCTCAGATTTTTTTTTGTACGTAGTTTTCTTGTGAGGAAATCAATTTCCTGGGTTGTTATTGGTCTATTTAGTGTCTCAATGTCTTCTTGTTTCAACCTTGGGAGATTGTATGATGTCAGACAGTCCTCTATTCCATTTAAGTTATCAAGTTTGTTTCCAGACAGGTATGCATAGTAGTCTCTGATAATCTTTTATATTTCTTCAGGGTTAGTTGTGATTGGATCTTTTGGATTTCTGGTTGTATTTATTTGGGCTTTTTTCTTGGTCAGTCTGGCTAGGGATCTATCAATTTTGTTTCTTCTTTCAAAGAACCACCTTTCTTTTTTGTTGCTTTTTTTCTTTGATATTTCGGTCTTCTATGTCCCATATTTGGACTTTTACTTTGGTAATCTGGATTCTTCTGCTAAAGTTAGGGTTTTGGTGGTCTTGTCTTTCCAGCTCCCTTAGGTGATTTGTTAGGCTGTGAACTTGTGATCTTTCCATTTTCTTGATGTGTGTTCATAGAAATATAAATTATACTCTTAGAACTGTTTTCATGGCATCCCAGAGGTTTTGGTAAGATGTTTCTTCATTTTCATTTGTTACCAGGAATCTTTTAATTTCTGTTTTGACTTCTGTGTTGACCCAGTAATCGTTCAGTCTCATGCTTTTAGTGTCCATGTCTTTATGAGATTTGGGAGAATTTTGTTGATATTGATATTTATTTTTATTCCACTGTGGACTGAGAAGGTGCATAGCAGTATTTAGATCTTATGAGATTTGTTTATGTTTGATTTATGGCCAAGGATGTGATCGATCTTGGAGTATGTTCCATGTGGTGATGAGTAGAATGTATATTCTGTGGTGTACATTCTACTTAATAGTTTACTATTAAGTCCATCCAGTCAAGTGTCAAGTTGAGGTTCCAGATCTCTTTGTTGATTTTTTTGCCTCAATGATCTATATAGGGTTGTTAAGTTTTTGCATATTTTAAATGTCTTATTTTTTTCCTGATCTTAAAAGATCATTTAGCAGAGTATAGCACTTTTATTTTATTTCCCTTGGCACTTGGAGAATATTGTTCAATTGTCTTCTGGCATCCATGCTGCTGATGAAAAGATTGAGGTCATTCTAATGACTATGTCTTTGTAGGTAATCCTTTCTCTCTTTCTCTGTCTCTCATAGCTTTTATGATTTTATCTCTAATGTTCTGCAGTTTCTCTATGCTATGGCTTAGTGGGATTTATCTTTGCTTATTGTGCTTGGCACTTGGTGTACACTTTCAATCTGAGACTCAGCTTCTCTCTTCATTTCTTAGTAATTTCCTCTTTGGATTTATCTTGCCATCAGTTCCTCTGTTCTTCTAGAAGTCTGATTACATGTATTTTAGAATTTTTAAATCTGTCCTCTGTGTTCCCTATTATTTTACATTTTTAATTGAGGCAAAATTTGTATGTAGTGAAATGTCTAGATGTTAAGGGTGCTACTTGAAAAATGTATGCACCTGTGAAACCACAATCTCAGCAAAGATCTAGAACATTTCCATCACCAAGAGCATCCCCTTTTCCTTCTTGTCACTTCCCACTTCTCATAAACAATTGTTCTGATTCTTCTCATCATAGTCTTTCCTGTTCTCAAACTTTATATGAATGGAATCATTTAGAATATAGCTTTTGTATCTTGTCTATTTCATTCAAAATGGTTTTGAGATTCAACCATATTGTTGCACGTATCAGTAGCTCATTTTTTAGTAGAATGACATATCATTGTAGAGAAATATAATAATTTGTTTAATTCATTTTCCTGAAGCATTTCGCTGGGGAGTAGGATCTATTCTCTTGATTTCTTTTATCTTGACTATTAGTTACATTTCCTATGTCTTCACATGCCTAGTGATATTTTTATTGCATACTGGACATTGTGACAATGTGCTGTGGTGACTGAATTCTGTTATTCTCTTCTGAAGAATTCTAACACAGAGTTAAATCACTGGCTGGCTACTCTGAACTTGTGGAGGCTTGGTGTTGCCTATAGTAAGGGGGAATGTCTGTGTAAAATTTAATATATTTAATAAGCCTCTTCAACTTGGTAGGAATCAAAATTTAAACTCATGCTCCTGTGGAGGGCATCTAATATCTCTGCTGAGTTCTTTTAGCTTTGCAATTGGATTTTTTACTAATTCTTTTTGGAATTCTCATTGCAGAGGTTTGTTTTAGGGGTGAGGCAATAATTTAAGTAGAATTTATATGCAGATTTTTAGCACTTCATGTTATAGTTCTCTCCTTTCCAGCATTTCCTCCTCCAATTTCCAGATGCTCTGGAACTCTATCTTCTGACACCCAAAGTCATTCAGACTGCAGTTCTCTGCTTGAGTTCTAGTTGTTTTTTACTGTACAAACCAGGATCTGCCTTCAGCTGAAAATGGTTACATGCCAACCAATGTGGTTTCCTCATTTTCAAGGAATGTATCTCCTTTAGATCTTGCTTGCTTTTCATTGTTCCCAGTGTTTTTTCATTTTTAAAAAATATTTTCTACAGAGTTAACACTTGTTAATGAGTGAGAGGGTTGGTCTGAAATAAACTTCACTGTATTACTGAAACGGAAACTCTCCTCTTAACTCTTTTCAAATATTTTTATCTTTTTGTTTCTCTGTGATATATTATGAGTGATTTAGTCTGTTCTACCTTTCAATTTTCTAATTATCTTTTTGGCACTATCAAGTTTAGAGCTCTTTCATCTGTTGTGCTTTGTTGTTGTTGTTCTTCAGGATTTCTACAGCTATTTTTCATAATCTTCTTAGTCTGCTTTTTTATTTTATAATTTCTTTGTATTTTTAAATAGATATTTCTTTCATCATTTTGAAGGTATTATCACGGAAGTATTTAATTAAGTCATTTTTCTAATTGTTCAATTATCTCAATTTTGTGTGAGGTGATTTGACCTCCCAGCTGTTGGTATTTCTAGTTATCTTTTTTACGTATTAGTTCTCCTTTTGAGTTTTGGAATATAAGTTTGCAGACTTCTTTTGTGGAGGTGGAAGGTTTTTTTTTCTTCCTCTGTCTAACTCTATTCCTTCTAGTGCTTTCTCAGTGCCATGATATTGGCTTCTAAGTGCATCGGGAAGCAATTCCATTGATTGCTCAGTAACAAAGACATCCCTTTGAACTCAAGGCCCAGCAGACCTGGTGCCTCAGTCTTGTTTCTGCTTTTGTTTGTTCCTGGTCCGCATGGATGCTTACCTTGCCTTGATCTCTTAAATTTTCTTTATTATATTTCACTTTTGTCTGTCATCAGTGTTTGGATGGAGGTGGAGTAGGAAGAATGCAAGCCACAAACGTACAGCATTTTTTTTTTTAGCTGAAAATCCTTCTATACCCCTCACAAAGGGGAAAGTCACAGAAACCAATACAACGTCACCACTATCTCTCGATTCTATACTGTTTGCTCCTTTTTAGCACTGACTACACCCCCTTTTACCCAGCTCCCATGTGTCTCTGCTTATCTGCCCTGTCATCTAGCTGGGAAGAAACTGGAGGGTCTCATTCACTCATACTAAAAAGTTGGGAAGTATGGCCAACGGAATAATGGCTCTTCCAAATGGCCATACCCTAATTCTAGAACCTGTGAATCTGTTACGTTACATGCAAAAAAAGGACTTCGCAGGTAAGATTAAGAATTTTTGAGACCGAAGAGATTATCCTGGATTATCTTAATGGGCCTGATGTAATCACAAGAGTCCTCCTAAGAGGGTCAAAGGTAGAGAAGGAATTGTGAAGAGGGAAACAGAGTTAGAGGTGATGGGATGGTGATGGGGGTGGGAGAAAAAGAGCAGGATAGAAAGAGGCTATGTTACTGGCCTTCAAGATGAAGAAAGAAGGCTGTAAGTCAAGGAATGCGGGCAGTCTCTAAAAACCAAATCAAGCAAGGAAATGAATCCTTTTCTAGAGCCTCCAGAAAGAATGCAGTTCTGTGGACCCATGTTAGACTTCTCACTTCTAGGAATATAAGAAAGAATATGTTTGTGTTGTTTTCAGCTATAAATGTGTGGTCATTGGTTATGGCAGCAATAAGAAACTCATACAAAGACTGAAGGCTTAATCTCTCTAGAAAAGTTTGCAATTTAGAATGGAACCAAAGAGAAGGGCATTATTTGCAACTCTGTCATGGCAGAATTTGGGGCATGCAGAAGGCTACATATCTCACCTACAGGGCCTGCTCCAGGGATGTCCCTCTGTGTCTTATGCCTGGACTTAATCAATGACATTGGGTTGGAATAGGTTTTACTTCTCTAGAGGGCTCCTTCCACAATGCTATTGAGCTCAGAGGGACCAATCAACATTGGAGCAGGAATTGGTTTTAAGTCAGGACAGATACAGAGGAGGGAACGAGGTTTGAATGTTTGCGAGGCTCTCAGACTACAGGTGGGTGGCCTCAAGGGGCTCTGGGCATCTCACAGGAGATAACAGGTGATGGAGGGAGGCACTGAAGCCCATGGCTGTCCCAGTGGGGTCTTGTCCTGCAGGCCTACGGGCCGCGTGAGGTCCTATGGTGGCTCCTCTAACAAACAGCATGGAGGAACCAGTTGCAGTAAGAAACAAAGGTGATTTTGCTTCAGATTCTTCAGAGATAGCAATATGTCAGCAGCCCCCAGAGAGGCTGAAAGTAAACGAATCAGTGCTAGAAAGTGAAGGATACCATCCGCACGGAATGGTGAAAAGGACTCCTGAACAGTATCTTCATTGATTTTTTTGTCTGTAATTGACACACAGCATCTGGGTTTGCCTTCAGGCTTCAGAAGGAGAAAACAGGGAGCCCATGTACACAGAGCTTCCTCATGTTGGAATTTTAAAAAAAAACTTCCCAGAAAGAGCTCCCTTTCCTTTCTTTTCAACTTCCTCATTCTTTCTCTACCGCCTCCCTCTTTTTTCTGTTTCCTTCATTTCTTCCTTCCTTCCCTCTCCTCCCCAAATCTCTCTCTCTCTCTCTCTCTCTCCCACACACACCCTCAACACACTTTCTTTTGTTCAATATAAGAGCTTAGACAACAGAAACTGTAGTACAGGCAACCTTTTTTTGCTGGATGTGACACTGGGGACCTTAGGAATGAAGAAAATATCACACTGTATCTTTCATGTTGGCTTAAATCTCATTTGGACAGAAGCTCGGTATTTTCTGGAAAAACATATCACTCACAGTTGCTATATCTGGATACTGTGTCGCCTTCTGGAGTTGGACGCAGAAAGAGGGACTGGACCCCCCTTCAGGGGTCCACCTCACAGGAGGTGGGAGAATCGCCTCCTCAACCTGCGGGAACCCCCTGGCCTGGGCAGAGCCTGGCCCCTGCCACATTGCTCGCTGTGGATTTCACAGGTGAGGAAAGCAGAGGTCAGTCAGGTGACTTTCAGGAGAATCCCCTGAAGTGAGTCCCTCTGCAGGGCAATCCCAATGGCCCAGGTGGAGGGCTGCTCCCGGCTTGAAGTTACCTTGTTAAGGGCTGGGAGAAAAAAATCAGAGGAAAGAGCTATCTGCGGATTTATCAGCAACTGCTGAGATGCCCCAGGAAAAACAGGATTTGGTGCTGGGGAAGACAGATCTTCTGATAATCTCTCTTTGTACCAGTCTTGTTTGCCTAAATGTGCCCAGAGGAATCAGAGAGCATTTCAGACATTCTAGCATGAAGGTATTCCATAAGGCCAAAAGCTAGTCTTGGCACAGAGGTCCAATAATTACAATGAACCTGAGGGGTTATTTTTGTTTGTTTGTTTGCTTGCTTGCTTCATAGTTGGCTCTGCGTTTGCCTTTGAGAACCTTATTCCCTCATTCAATAACTATTTATAAAGTTCTTGCTGTGAGCCAGGAACTGTGCATTGTGTCGTGAGTATGATAGTCAGTAACACGTCTGATGGAATGGCCTCTTAGTGAGGAAACGTAAACTACCATTGCGGTGGGTGCCATGGAAGAGAGGGAGTGAGGTCACAGGAGGGATGACAGAAGGTACTGGCTGGTCAAGGTCAGAAAACAGTTCCCCGAGGAAGCAGTGACTCAGTGTTGGGAGCTGAAATCTGCAGGAAGCGTGGGTGCTAATAGAAGTTAATCAAGCCAACCAGGGGAAAGAAATGGGAAAATGTCTAAGAATAAGATGGGCTTTGTGCAAAGGTCCTGTGGCACGGAGGGTTTAAGGAACCAAAAGAAGCCACAACAGGTTGGTTAGTACCAGGAGTGGAAATGAAGTTGAAGAGTCAAGTCAGGGGCCGGACTGTGTTAAGAATTTTAGTCTTTACCTGAAAAATATTTGAATGGCTTTTTAGCAGCTTTTGTGTGAGTGTGCATGTCTGAGAGAGAATATAAAGTATTGGCTGGAACTAGAGTGAAAGTGGAGAGAAGTGGATGAAATCCACAGATATTTTAGAGGAAAAATCATCTGTATTTGCTGATGGGTTAGACGAGAAAGGTGAATGGGAGGAACGGGTGAAGAATGATTCCGGGGTTTCTGGCCTGAGCAACTATACAGGTGGAAGGTGGTGGCCTTGACTGATGTGGAGAACCGTGGAGAAAGAGATTTTGGATGCACATGAATTTGACATCAGTCCTGCTGGGTTTGAGGTGTCTTTGAAAAATCTAAATAGAGATGTTAGGTTAATCCTTCCTACTCTCAGCCTTGCTCTCTTAGGGTGTCCCTCCACGTGCTCCCTGGCTGGAGACCTGCCCTTCCTCAGGGGCCAGTATGCCTGGTCCTGCACTTCCACCCCAAGCAAGGCCTCTTAGAGGTGTGTGCCGTCGCCACAGTCACGTGTCCTGTTAGAAAGGGGTCTGAGAAACCAGCTGAATAAAGGCAGCAGTGACTCTAAAATTCTTCCCTTGGGTACCTGTAGTTTAGGAATGACACCTGAGCCTTTCAAAGTTACGAAGCCCTTTCTCAGCCTCAGGGTTATTGTCATTCTAGCCTAATTCCTTTGACTCCTCGTGTGGATCGGCATCTTGTTTTTCAACTGTACGGCTTTCTACTTAAGGCATATTGATAATGATGGGCTTCCCGGCACCTGTGGCAAACTGCCAGAAGGTATCTTGGCAACCAGGGCTTCTGCCTAGGCAGACCCTTGGTCTGATTACAAATGAGGTCGATGTCCCAGGACAGAAACTGATCACGTGAAATGCTTTCCTGTGTGGCCACAGTGGGACGATCCAATAGCACATTCGAGATTCAAAATTCTAGTAAGAAAAGTGGGCTAACATTGATGGTTGACTCATTTGTTCTTCACAGCAACTCTCTGTTGTCGTGGGGGTGGGTTTCATGATTCCCATTTTACGGGCAAGGGTCCTTAATGTAAGCTACATACCCAGGGCAGCTCAGCTAGCAAGTGGCCAGGTTGAGATCGATGCCGAGGTTGGTGTAAAGGTAAACGCGTGCTCCTTGAATGAAGTCTCGCTCATACCTCCTGGGGTGATGGTCTGAGCCAGTGGCCTGGAAGGGACCTTCGAATGCTACCATTTAATGATTTGAATTATAAAATCTCAAGGGAGAAATAACATGGAGCATAATCCTAATGTGAATGGTCTGTGGCTTTATGGTATTTTTTTCCTTGAATACCAAGGGTCACCTCTATGGCTGTATGGAATACTAATGAACATTTTTGCCCGAACTTATGAAAAAATCAAACTCCAAATAAAGCAATAAAACAAAGTTTGTGGAGCTTTCTTAGCAAGGAGAAATTGGTCTACCCACTGCCTTTTTTCCTTCCACCCGTCTGCTTTGAACTTGGGAGGGAGATCGCATTTACTAGAGAAGAATTAGAAGCACAAAGATTTAGACGTGACTTTATGGAACCCAGAAGCAGGACAGATACTGGGCAAACCCACTGATGGGGAGAGTTTCCTACCTCCCGTGAATTCCTTTCATTCAGGGCTCTTCTGTTTTTTTTTCCTCGGACCTGAGCATGTCCCCAACACACATACCCGCTTCGCTCCAAGGAAGTGCACAGTGCCCTAAATCAGAGGTTTGCCACCTCAGCTACACATGAGAATTGCCTGGAGAGACTTTAAAAATACATCCAGATACTGAGTCCCACCCCAGATCAATTAATTCAGAACCTTTGGCCCTGGGGCAGGTGATTCTAATGTCTCACCTGGGCTGAGAACCATTGGTGTCTCTGTCAAACCTGTCCTGGCGTCATTCTTTTTGGGGACTTGATAGGGAGTGAGTAGTTAATATGAGAAACTGGGTTGATCTGGGGTGTCAGAAATCATAATGATTTAATGGATCAGATTTTGGGGTGACACATCTGTAGGAACTGTGGTCTATTTCTGCCTGCTCCTTCACTGCTGAATTGCAGGTAATAAAGGGCCACGACTCTCAGTCTGAACCCCAGCCAGAGTTCCCTGGCACCCTATGTTGGGGGAATCTGGGAAAGGTCTGATGCTCCCAGAGTTGGCTCCCCCAGGAACTGCCATTAATGCCTTCTTCCACTACAACTCTGGAACCATGGCTACCCCTGAGCTCAGCCCTGATCCAAACAGCAGGCAATCTTTGACTGAGGGAGATCCATCACATCAGCCCCGAGAGCCAGAATTAGTTTAGTGGCAAACATACGAGATAAGATAGATAAGTGGGACCTCGTCAAACTGACAAGCTTTTGCAAAGCCAAAGAAACCATCAAGAGAGCAGAGAGACAACCCACAGACTGGGAAAAATTATTTGCCAACAGTATGCCTGACAATGGCCTAACATCAAGGATCTACAAGGAACTCAAACGTACTGAAAAGAAAAAAAACAAACAGCCCCATTACAAAGTGGGCAAAAGGTATGAATAGACAGTTCTCAAAAGAAGACATACGAGCAGCCAACAAATACATGAAAAACTGCTCAGCCTCACATCAAAGAAATGCAAATTAAAACTACATTGAGATACCACCTAACTCCAGTCAGAATGGCCATCATCAATAACTCCAAAAATAACAGATGTGGCGAAAAGGGAACGCTTCTACACTGTTGATGGGAGAGTAAACTAGTACAGCCTCTGTGGAAAACAGTGTGGTGATTCCAAAAAGTTCTAAAAATCGACCTTCCATATGACCCCGCAATCCCCCTACTGGGAATATACCCAGAAGAACTCAAATCACTCTATAAAAAAGATACCTGCACATGTATGTTTATCGCAGCATTGTTCACAATAGCAAGAACACAGAACCAACTGTGCTGCCCATCAAAAGAGGACTGGATAAAAAAAAATATGGTCCCTATATACAATGGACTATTGTGCAGCCATAAAGAACAAAATCATCAACTTCGCAGCAACCTGGATGGACTTAGAGTCTATAATACTGAGTGATCTTTCACAGAAACAAAGAACTGAGTACCACATGTTCTCACTCATAAGTGGACCTGGAATAACTATCACAATACTATAAGAAAAGGATTGACAGTAGGAGAAAACTGCGGGGGTGGAGGGGGAGGTGGGATTGGAGTAGTGGGAATCTGCCTGGGGGAGGAGGGACACATCTCATCAACAAGAGTACCTGCATCATGAATATTTGTATACCTAACCCTGAATTGTACCCCACAATTTTAAAATAAAAAAGTTAAAAGTTAAAAAAAAAAAGTTGAGTGGCAAAGAATAGAACATATCTCACACAGACAAGCTTTGCCCCCTACTTTCTCATAGGGATGTTTCCCATATCCCTGGTCCCTGCCTCAGTTTCCCTGCCCAAACCTCGTGTTCTATATTGAGTGTAGAACCTTGCACTCAATGTCAACCAGTCTCCTTGTGGTCTTGGCTCTGTGAACAACCTCTATCAACTAGATCAAGCCTTCTCAGATCTGCAAGGAGACCAACCTGGTCTTACTTCTTTCCCTGGCCTTTGGCTGGCCCAGCTGTACTCTGTAGACAGAGCTTCAGTCATGTCAATTCTAACCCCTGCCATACTTACCCTGCTTGCTGATGACGTCCCCCCGGCTATCTTCATAGCCTGCCAGCCCTGATATGA
The DNA here is from genome assembly GCA_027257055.1 of Cephalopachus bancanus. NCBI lineage: Eukaryota > Metazoa > Chordata > Mammalia > Primates > Tarsiidae > Cephalopachus > Cephalopachus bancanus. Next base: position 685,239 of record JAPVLO010000042.1, read on the forward strand.
CAGAGAGACAGTCATGGATCATAACATTCAGAATGTGACAGTTTCCATTTGCCCTTCATTCTTGACACGTCATCAAAGGAAGTGGGAGAAGCCTAGTCCACAGCTGCATATCACCATGGAGCACATAAGTTGGGGAAAACCATGAGAAGCAACATGACAACATAAATGAGAGGCACTGGTAAATCCCAGACCCTACCAGGTCAAGCAGAACCATGTGTCTGAGGCTGAACCACACCCAAAACAATAAAGCGTTTATGAATTAAGTGCTAGTCTGTCAACTAATCTTCTACAGAGCTGGATGCCAACTAGGAGTCAAATAGAGTCAGGCTCTGCCTAATGATATTTGGGTCGATGGCAGACTGCATATATAGTGATCCGTAAGACTACAAAGCAGCTGAAAATTTCTATCTAGTGCTGTCTTGATCCTGACCCTGTGTAGGCCTGGGCTGATGTGAGTGATTGTGTTTTAGTCTTTAACTAAAAAGTTTAAAAGTCAAAAAAAAATTAAAAATAAAAATAAAGCTTATAGGATAAAGATATAAATAATTTTTTGCAACTGTACGATGTGTTTGTGTTTTAAATTGTGTTACTGCAAGAGTCAAAAATTGAAGAACTCAAAGGTTTGTAAAGTTTAAGAGTTGCAATATGTAAAGGTTAGTTTATTTTTGAAGGAAGAAAACATTTTAATAAGTCACGTAACCTAAACGTACAGCGTTTGTAGCCTACAGTAGCGAACAGCAGTGTCCTAGACCTTAACAGTCACTCACTCACTGACTCACCAGCAACTTCCAGTCCTACAAGCCCAATTCATGGTAAGCGCTCTATACAGAGTACCATTTTTAATCTTTTATATTGTAGTTTTACTATACTTTTTATATGTTTAGATACACAAATACTTACCATACGTTACAATAGACTCCCGAATTCAGCACTGTAATGTGCTGTATAAGCTTGAAGCCTAGGTGTGCGTACCATGCACCTACGGGGTATAGTAGGCTAGACCGTATAGGTTGGTGTAAGTATACTTTATGTTGCCCACACAACAGTGAGGTCACCCTGTGACCCATTTCTCAGACTGGCCCATCATTCAGTGACATATGACTGCATTTGACTAGAGGGGAAGACTTTATGCTTTAACTTGCCTTGAGGAATTATACTGGGCAGGGCCGTTAGGCTGCTATTTCGATGTATCGCCCTTACTGCTTAGTACAGTGAACCCATAAAACAGCTGTTAGAATGGTGCGGCCCATGGGGACAGTTGGATATGTCACTTTCCCAGTAGCTGTGGGGTGTTGCCCTACAGGTTCCGGGTCGCTCCTGGAACAAGGAACGTAGAGAGGAATCTAGGCACTGTGAGTAATGGAATGGCAAAGGTGTGTGAACAACTTGGCAGACATCTCTTGTCAGGAGAAAGAGACAGAATTCCCTTGCCAAAAGCATGGGTAACAGTACACCAGAATCCCACTAGGCATTGCAAGGGGCCGGCTACTCCTTCCAGAGGGATCTTCTCTCCTAATTATCTCTGAACCTGTGTGTGGTTTTCAGTTGCATCTCAACACAGCTCCGTGGGGGAAAATAGAACTGTTGAGTCAAGCCTTACACCTCTCCTGTCATAATCCTATTTACCCCAGGGGCTTTCCTCTCCTGCTCTGTTCTGGGATGCTGAGCACTGAGTAGAGGTGAGAAGAGAAGTGTGTTGAGACAGGAATGGACTGCTTCACCTCTGCTAGGAGCAAATCTTTAGTTCAGCATCACTGAGCCTTTACTTATATATTCCAATGACATCTTTCCTCCATGCCCCAACTTGCCTCAGAATTGATGAAACTGGTATCAGAAGAGAAGGATGGAGGGCGTGGGCTGGAGGCTGCACCAGCCATGTTCTGACCCTCTGGCCCATCTCTCTAAAGTAGCACCACGTTAACAAAGACCACGGCTACGTGTAGTCAGCATTGTATCTAAGGCCAGCACGCAACACACAGAAAACTTTCAATAAATGAAAAGCACTCTGTGTAAAAGATAAACGTAATGATCTCTGAACCTCTATTTCTGTAATTCTAAATAATTTTTTTGTGATCCCAAAGATGGCGACTTGTGCCCACTGTACATTACCTCTTACAGTGCATGGATAGATGCGTGGGTAAATGGAAAGACTGATGGCTAGAGGATACCTAGATTTATTCAGCTTCCTGGAATTGAAAATGTTTGCCCAAGAACCTTGAGTTCATAGTTTTGGAACTATGTGATCTCTTTAAGGTGACTTGGAGATGATAAAAAGTTAGAGTTTGTGGTTTTTTTCTTCATAAGATATTTTTCCACACCCCAGGGATTCAGTATGCTCACAATTTTTCATGGGTATTTGCATTAAGTGCTTGAAGAAACAAAATACTACTGGTGATATTTCAAGTAACTGTCAGTATATAGAGAAATATGCTTTTGAGCATCCTGAGTCTACCTATGTGTGAAAAGTGAAAGAGGAAGAGGGGCTGGATTCAAAATACGTTTTAGATATTTTGTGGCCTGATGGCCACTTGGGTGTTGAGGGTCAAATAGAGGCTGTTTCCTACATGGGTGACTGATTGTTTGCCAACATTAATCAAGGTAGAAATACAGGAGGAAGATTTGGAGCCTGGTAGGTACAGTCTGGAAGAGGGGTAGGAGGTGTAATTAATTTTATTGAGTTTGATAAACTTGCAAAATATCTAGATGGAGAAGTCTAATAGTAGTTGATTAGAAATGTAGATCTGAAGGTCAGAAATGTAGGTCTGTAGGTGTGGAGGGGTAGAAAGAACAGTAGGGAGTCAACAGTGGGAAGAAATGAGATCATCCAGAAAAGCAGCTAATAACTGGCTTCGATTTGTTGACCATCTGCAGTGTGTCGAATAATTTACCAATATCCTTACTCAAGGTCTTCAAAGTATATTCTTCATGATGCCCATAAGGACCCTAGTATTTTAACCTTAGTATAAAAGTTAAAAGACAAAAATATTAAAAATAACTATAACTACAAAAATTGGTTAGTGGTTAAACAATATAAAAAGAAGTGAATTCTGACATCAACAACATAATGTGCTATACTCCTAGCACTTTAGGAGGCCAAAGTAGGAAGATCACTTAAGGCCAGGAGTTCAAGACCAGTCTGAGCAACATAGCAAGACCTCATCTCTTACAAAAAAAATTTAAAAATTAGCCAGGCATAGTGGTGTGTGTCTGTGGTCCTAGCTACTTGGGAGGCTGAGGCAGGAGAATCACTTGAGCCTAGGAGTTTAAGGCTGTAGTGAGCTGTATCATGCCACTGCATTCCAGCCTGGGCGACAGAGTGAGACCCTGTCTCTAAAAAAATAAAATAGGAAAAAATGCATTAAAAAGTTTTAAAAATCTACAAAACATACATAAAACAATCAAAACAAGGACAATAGTAGGCTCTTACCTATCAACAATTACTTTAAATGTAAAGTGGATTAATCTCACCAATCAAAAGACATAAAGTGGTTGAGTGGAAACCACAGCAAGATTCAGTTATATGCTGTCTATAAGACACTTGCCTTGGACTTAAGGACACACACAGGCTGAAAGTGAAGGTGTGGGAAAAGATATTCCATGCAGATGGTAACCAAAACAGATCCAGGGTGTCTATCCTTACATCAGACAAAATAGACTTTAAGTCAAAAACTGTCACAAGAGACAAATAAGGTCACTATATAATAACAAAAGGATCGAGTCAATAGGAAGGTGTAACAATTATAAATATATATATTATAATTAGAGCGTTTATGTATAAAACAAACATCCACAAAAGATCTGAAGGGAGGAATAGATAACAATATAATAAGAGGTTTCAATACCTCACTTGTAATAATGAACAAATCATTCAGACAGAAAATCAATAAGTAAACAGCAGATTTAAATAATACTATAGACCAATTGGACCTAATAGACGTAGACATAGCATCCCTACCCAGCAGCAGCAGAATTCACATTCTTCTCAAGCATGCACCAAACATTCTCCAGGGTGGATCCTGTGCTAGGTCACAAAATAAATCTTAACAGATTTAAGAAGACTGAAACCATCCAAAGTATCTTCGGTGACCATGACGGAATGAAGCTAGAAATAAACAACAAAAGGAAAATGAAAATGTTGGTAATTAGACCAGCCATTCAGTCAAAGAAGATCTCAAAAAGGAAATTACAAAACATATCGAGACAAACAAAAATGAAAACACAATATAATAAACTTATGGAATGCAGTAAAAATATCCTATAATAAGAAGAAGGTTTGTAGTGATAAATAGTACATTTAAAAAGAAGAAAGATCTCAAAGAACCTAACATTACACCTCAAGGAACTAGAAAAAGAAGAACAAACTAAGCCCAACATTAGCAGAAAGAAAGAAGTAATAGTGATTAGGTTGAGATAATAGAATTGAGAGTAAAAAATTGAAAAAAATCTAAGAACAAAATTGCCCAAACATTCACTAGACTAAGGAAAAAAGAGAGAACATGTAAATGTATAAAATCAGAAATGGAAGAGGAAACAACTGAAGTCACATAAATAAAAAAACATTGTCAGGGAATATTATGAACAATTATGCCACAACACATCGGGCAATGTAGAAGAAATAGATTCATTCCTAACAACATACAACCTACCAGGACTGAATCAAGAAGAAAGCCTGAACAGACAATACAAATGAGCAGACTGAATCAGTAATCAAAAGCATTTCAATAAAGAAAAGCCCAGGACCAGATGGCTTCACTGGTTAATTCTACCAAAGATTTAAAGAATAATAAATATTAGTTTTTTCTTAAACTCTTCCAAAAAATAAAAGTGGGAACACTTCCAAACTCTTTATGAGGCCAGCATTGCCCTGATACCAAAGCCAGATAAAGACACCACAAGAAAATTACAAGCCAATATCCCGGATAAACATGGTTGCAAAAATCCTCAACCAAATTCAACAGCACATTAAAAGGATCACACACTAGGACCACGTGGAATTTATCCCTGGGATGCAAGAATGGTTCAACATATGCAAATCAATCAAACACAATCATCTCAACAGAGGCAGAAAAAGCATTTGGCAACATTCAACAGCCTTTTATGATAAAAACTCTCAACAAATTAGGTATAAAAAATTTAATGCATATCAGGTCATATATGAAATACCCACGGCTGACAACATAATCGTGAAAAGTGGGAAACTTTTCCTCCAAGATTTGGAAAAAGGCAAGGATGCCCACTCTCACCACCTTTATTCAAAATAGTACAGCAAGTCCTAGTCAGAGCAATAAAGCAAGAAAAAGAAATAAAAGGCATCCAAATCAAAAAGAAAGAAACATTATTTCTATTTGCAGATGACATAATCTTATATGCAAAAAACCCTTAAGACTCCACCAAAAGCTATTAGAACTTATACATAAATTCAGCAAAGTTACAGGATACAAAAATCAGTGTATAGAAATCAATTGCATTTCTATACACTAAATATAAATTATTTAAAAGGAAACTTTAAAAACTTTTAATGAAAAAGAAATTTTTAAAAATGTATGTATGACAGCATCAACAAGAATAAAATACTTAGGAATATACTTAACCAAGTAGGCAACAGACTTGCACATTGAAAACTATAAAACATTGATGAAAAATTAAAGCAGACACAAATAAATATAAAGACACAAATTGGAAATATTAATATTGTTAAAATGTCCACACTACCCAAAGCGATGTACAGATTTAATGCAAGCCCAATCAAGATCCCAATGGCATTTTTTTTACAAAAACAGAAAAAAATAATTCTAAAAACCATATCTAAGTAAAAAAGATCCCAAATAGCCAAACAATTTTGACCAAGAACAAAGCGAAAGGCATCATACTTTATTTTTGTGTACTTTCTTATTTTAAACTTTATTACATTGAGACATCAAGTTGTATGCCATAAATATGTACAATTATATGTCCACTCAAAAAAGGAAAAATGTTTTGTTTAGATTGGAAAATATAGTGTATTTAGAAAATAAGTTGGAGAGAAAGAGAGAGAGAGAGAGAGACAGGAGATTCACCTCTCCAAGGTACAGGAGGGCCAAAGCTTAGGAAAACATGGCAGCCATAACTTGAAGAGTGACATGGCCAGACCAGAGCCTAACAAAGAAAGGCCAATAAATAATTTTTTAAAAGAATTCACAATAATCATCAAGAATGGTGAATATAGAAATAAAAGAAAGAGCTTTAAATTAAAAAAAGAAAAATGTGAAAAAAATATTACAAAGCTATAGTAATCAAAATAACTTATTGCTGGCATAAAAATAGACATAGAGATCAATGGGACATAGAGAGCCCAAAAAGAAACCCATGCATGTATGACCAACTGATGAGACTCAGCAATGCTGCCAAGAATACACAATGAGGATAGGATAATTTGTTCAATAAATGGTGCTGAGAAAACTGGATATCCACACGCAAAAGAAGAAAAGGCCATTATCTCACATCATACACAAAACTCACCTCTGAATGTATTAAAAATACTTTAACCTCAAATCCAAAACTACAAAATTCCTAGAAGAAAACACAGGGAAAAACCTCTTGACATGGGTCTTGGCAGTGATCTCTTGGCTATGACACCAAAAGCACAAAAAACAAAAGCAAAAATAGACAAGCGTGATTATATCCAGCAAAAGGCTTCCAAACAGAAACAGCCAACACAATGAAAAGACAACCTACAGAGTGGAAGAAAATATCCGATGCACGATATATCTGATAAAGGGTTCATATCCAAGATACACAAGAAGCCCCTGTCAGGTTCACCAAGACCACGCATCTAACAAGGGGCAGAGCTGGGAGTCGAACTGACTCCAAAGCCCGCGTCTGAGTCCAAAGGCCTTCTTCCTGAGACCTTTGGGAAAGGGCTAACTTAGGAGGTGGGCATAGTGCAAGTGACCAAGGCAGAGTTTCAGGGAGGAGGAAGGAGATCTCAGTATTTATTACTGACAATGAAGGAGAGGCCATGCTAGGCAGTGGAGGAGGAGGGGTGGCCAGCAATGTCTCAAGGTGAGAACAAGACAGAGAGAGAGAGAGAGAGAGAGAGAGATGTGAAGCAGGAACACTGGGTCAACCACGACTCGTTCATTTAGAGCAGTGGGGGGCTGGAAACTGCCTGAAGTGAGAGATCAGTTGTTGGGAAAGCAAGGAGAGCCAGTGCATGCTTCTCTTTCTTTTTTTTTGAGTTGGAGTCTCACTCTGTCGCCCAGACCGGAGTTCAGTGGCTGCTCCCGGCCACCGCAGCAGCCTCGACCTGCTGGGCTCTGGCGATCCTTCTGCCTCAGCCTTCCAAGTAGCCGGAATTATAGGCATGCGCTACCACGCCCAGCTGATTTTTTGATTTATTGTAGAGATGAGGTCTCGCCAAGTTGCCCGGGCGGGTCTCGAACCCGCGGGCTCAGGCCATCCATTCACCTCAGCCTCCCAAAGGCGCGGGATTGCAAGCTGAGCCGCTGAGCCACCGAGCCTGGCTCGCTTCTCTTGCAAGGCAGTTGGTGGCGAAGGAAAGAGAGAAACAGTAGCGAGGGGGAGGAAAAACGTCCTCAAATGGGGGACTCGGAGCACGCTTGTGCGCGGAAGTCAAGGACCAGGGAGGAGGAGTGAGAGGGGAGAGTGAATGTGAAGGTTCCAAGCTCTTCCCAGCGTGGGAATCTATTTTCTATCCTCTCTTTTCACCTCTCTGTGCTTCAGTTTCCATGTCTGTGGAATGGGGATAATAACAGCGGCCTGGAGGGGCCGTGGAGGGTGGAGTGCCTGGCACACGGTAAGCACGGATAGAAGTGCTTTTATTATCAATTCCTCCCCTTCCTCCTCCTCCTCCTCTGCCCTCCCTCTCCAGTTTCTCTCTCCTCCTCCTCATCCTCTTCCTCCCCACCACATTCTTCTGTTTGCAGTATCTGTCTATTCCCCCCCCACCATTCCCAGGTCATGTCTTCTAGGGAGCAGGCCGTGGGAAAAGCAGCATGGCCACGTGGCCGCTCCTTCCAGCGCTGCCGAGGAGGACCATGAACTCCGTGCTTTGCCTCTGCTTGGCTTTTTGACTGTGTCCTTCACAGGCTCTAATGACCGCGTTATTTTTTCCACAAAGATCTCGACTTGGTCCTCCCAGCATTTGGTGTGCCGACAAGACCCCTGTGTAACAAAGTCAAGCGGAAGGCTCATCTTCACTTCTGTTCGTGGACAAAAGGGGTTTTCAGTGTGGCTAACAATACCCGATCCCTTGCCTGGCTGTCAGTTCCCTGTGTCTGTCACACCCTATGGGGCCGTGCGTGGAGCTCAGGGCGGGGTGTCAGAAGACCTGGGCCAGCAGGCAGCTGTGTGGACTCAGGCAAGTGGCTCTGTGTCTCTGGGCCCCGGTGCTTTCCTGCAAGGCACTGAGCCTCAGTTCTGATGGCCGACGCCTGCTTCTTGGCCTTCTCGGGCTGCCGTCCACCCAAAAGGACAGGGTGCCTCACCTCGGTCTGTCAGCAGCTGCTCAGCAAGGTCAGCGTTGTCAGTCACAAGAGAAACCACTGAGGAAAGGCGGGCAGGCTCTTTAGAGGATCCCAGCAGGCCTGGCTCTATTCCCAGTGAGCTCCCTTCTCGTCAAGGAAATCTATTCTGTGTACCGGATTCCTTTTGTTTCAAAGTCCTGGTCTGGAGCAATCAGGCCTCTTTACATCTCAACACAAATAAATGTCAGATGTTTTCCTGAGAAGAGGGTTTAGGAAGGAGACCACCAGGGCCTGGAGAGGAAGGTTGGCAGGGTAGAGAGGGCTACACCCTTGAAAGGAAAGAGAGGAGAGGGCGTCAAAGGCGATTCCACACACATCTCACGGTTGGCGGGCGGGGTCACGTGTCAGCTGAGCTGTGTCTTTCATGAACCAATCTGAGTAGTATAGCCTAATAGCTCAGAGTGGACCGTGGAGCTGAACAGAACTGAGCTGGAGGTCTCCGAACAATCTACTAGCTGGGCGGCCTTGTGCAGCCTATTAAAATATTGCCCGGTGCCTCAGTTTCCACATCATCAATCCTCCTCCCTCATAATACCAACCAACATTGTGATGGCATTTACCGTGTGTTGGGGCACTCATTCAGTCCTCACAGCACCCTATGTTTTGGTCCTGTTCCTGCCTCCGGTTTACAGACCAGGAAATGGAAGCACAGAGAGGTTTGGGGGCTATGATCTGTCACGCAGCTAATCAATATCCGAGCTGGAAGGCAAACCCGGGCAGACCGGCTCCAGTCTGTGCTCTTAGCTCTCGTGGCTGGCTGCCACTCCAAATTCTTGGTTTGGATCTCATGTCATCTTCCACCACCATTTACTTCCCTTCCGTGTGGCAGCCATTCTGAGCCCCAAAGTCATCCCCCTTGGTCCATGATGGGTTTACCTCCCAGCTCCAGTAATATTCCCACCACGATGCCTAGTAGCTGATTCTCTTACCTTAGCCTGTCTGATCCTTGACCTTCCCCCTTCCGGTTCATCTCCCCTCCCCTCTGCCATCCTCCCAAGTCAGTCCCTCAACTGTCACTGCCCATCAGGCCCTCGGTTTCAGCCCTGTCACGGTGACCACCGTGTCACATCTGTCTGGTTTGCTTTCTCTGCTCCCTGAATCTGATAACTTTTCCTCATCCAGTACCTACAATTGACTGAGCCTCCCACCTTCTCACCATCCCTCACCTCCCACCACAGCCTCACTCCTTCTTTACTCACCTTGACCCTGTACAAGTTGCCTGTACAAGTCAGCCTTGTTATATTTACAGCCTTACAGACATCCTTGCCTTGCTAGCATCTCTCTCTCAAAAACCCAATCCTGGTTAAACTCAGCTGTCCCTCTCTCTGCAGCGACGCAGCTGAAGAGGACAGGAGAAATACGTGCAGCCACACTAAGTCTTGTCTCAAATTCGTGGCCACTAATGTCAAGAAAGCAGTCTTAGTATCTCTCTAGGTTCTTCTTCTTCTCACATTTCATCATTTTCCACTCTCTCTCCTCAAACCTTCCCTTCTTCACATTCCGTTGATGACCAACATTGCTTGCTATTTCACTGAGAAGATAGATGGCATCAGAAGAAAACTTGCATGCGTTTCCACCGCCAGATCCACCCACCTACCTGCATCAATGCCCACAAAGTGTTGGCTTCCCTTACCTTACTGTAGATGAGTAATCTCTCCTCCTCTGAGGCCCCAAACTTCAAGCTGTGCACTGGATTGCATCATCTATCTCCTATTCAGGGACCAGTTCCTGAGATTATCCTTCTCTCTCCTACATGGCCATGTTTTCCTCTCCCCACTGGACTATTCTCATCATCATGTAACATACGGTAATTTCTCACATCCCAAACAAAACACAAAACTCTCTTGTCTATCTCTAGCCATCGCCTCATCTTTTTAATCCCTTTCTTAGCAAAAACTCTGAAAAGTTGTCTGTACAAGTCAGCCCTCTTGTTCTATGTCTATAGATTCAGCCAACTGCAGATCAAAGACATTTGAGGACAAAAAATTTTCCATCATGTTCCAAAAAGCAAAACTTGAATTGACTATGTCCCAAGTTCTACATTGAATCCACAGATTAAGTGATGTGTAAGCACTGTATTAGGTCTTATAAATAATCTAGTGATGAGTAAAATATATGGAAGGCTATGAATGGGTTATATACAAATACTATATCATTTTATATAAGCGACTTGGACCTCTGCAGATTTTGGTATCAGCAGAAGTTTCTGGAACCATCCTAACATGGATTCTCGGGGAAGACTGTACTTGCTATCCAATTGTTTTCCTCCATTCTCTCTTGAATCCACTATAATAAGACTTTTATCCCCCAACAATCCAAGGTCACCGATGACTTCCATGTTGCTAAAACCACTGATTAATACTCAGTCGCCTTTTTTTTAAACTTCATTTTATTATACAGATGTGGGGTACCAGCCAGGATTAGGTACAGAAGTCATGTCTGTGCAGGTGAAGTTTGGGCCTCCAACTGGTCCTCACTCCCCCTGATTTGGGATCAGGTATGCTTTGTTTTGTTTGTTTTTTTTTTTTGAGTTGGAGTCTCACTCGGTCGCCCAGACTGGAGTGCAGTGGCCGCTCCCGGCCATCGCAGCCTCGGCCTGCAGGGCTCCGGCGATCCTTCCGCCTCAGCCTTCCGAGTAGCCGGAACTACACGCGCTACCACGCCCGGCTGATTTTTTGATTTTTTGTAGAGATGAGGTCTCGCTGCCCAGGTGGGTCTCGAACCAGAGGGCTCAGGCCATCCACTCACCTCAGCCTCCCAAAGGCGCGGGATGACAGGCTGAGCCACCGAGCCCGGCTTCAGGTATGCTTTGTGTTGTTTCATGCCTCCCTTCCCTCCCCTGGACGCGTCCCACCACTGTCAATCCCTCCCTAGTTCCCATTCTGTTTGACACACCATCTACATTTTATTCGGTTTCTCCCTCTTTCCTCTTGGACACACTTTTTTCACTTGGCATCCTGGACGCTGCACTCTTCTGGCTTCCACCCTGCTTCACCGACCACACTGCCTCAGAGCCCTTTGCTGTTCTCCACAGCTCCCCAACTTCCAAGTGTCAGCTTGTCCTGAAGGCTCAGTCCTTGGGCCTCATCTTTTCTATCTTTCCTTATTCCTTTGATCTGGATTCCTGGCTTGAAATATCACCTGTATGCTGACGACTCATGAGTTTGTATTTCTAGCCTAGTTCTTCTCCCGAACTCTAGATGCATCCATCCATTAGCTATCTTAATAGCTCGACTCACTATCATTGAAACTGAAGTCCTAATCTTCACCTCCAAACTTAATTCTGGATTGCAGCCAGCATGGTCCTTTCAAAATGCAGGTCAGATTATGCTACTTCTCAGCTCAAAACTCTCCCTTAGATTTCTATTTAAGAGTAAAAGTCAAAGTTCTTTAAGGGCCTGCGTGATTTACACTCTTACCTCTTGTTATGATGTATCTCTATTTTGTTTTTTGGGTTGGAGTCTCACTCTGTCACTCAGACTGGAGTGCAGTGGCCGTTCCCGGCCACCACAGCCTCGACCTGCTGGGCTCTGGCGATCCTTCCGCCTCAGCCTTCCGAGTAGCCGGAATTACAGGCATGCGCTACCACGCCCGGCTGATTTTTTGATTTATTGTAGAGATGAGGTCTCGCTGCCCAGGTGGGTCTCGAACCCCTGGGCTCAGGCAATCCACTCACTTCAGCCTCCCAAAGGCGCGGGATTACAGGCTGAGCCACCGACTCCGGCTGATTTATCTCTTTTTACCACTCCATCTGTTCATTTCTCTCTAGCCTCAATGTTCCCTGCTCTTTCCCGAATGCAAAGAGAATGTTCCTATCTCAGGACCTTTGCACTTGCTATATCCAATGCCTGGAATGCTCTTCCCTGAGACATCCACATAGTTTGTCCCCTCACCTTCCTTTCAGTGGGAACTTTCCTTACCACGCTAGCTATAATTGCTGACTTGCTTAATTTTCCCGTAGGGCCTATCATCATTTGATATTCTATATATCTTACTTACCTATTTTGTTTATTATTCGTCTTTCCAGCTAGGATGTTAGGTGCGTGAAGGGAGCAGTTATTGTAGTTTTGTGCACTACTGATCTTCAGCACTTAGGAAAGTGCCTGACTCACTGTTGTTGCTCAATCATTATCTGTTGGGTGACTGTAGACACTCCAAAATGGAGGCTCTTTTATGGTTGACTAGATGTTAAATTAAGTAACATAATGTGACTGTCATAGATTAATGCTTAATCAGTAATCAGTTGCTTTTTTCTCTTTTTAATTACTTATTTTCAAAAATTGCAATATTTTTGATGTACAACATATTTTGAAATATGTAAATATTGGGCACTAGCTCAATAAAGCTAATTAACATTCATATTATCTAACATACTCGTCTATTTGTTATGAGAACACTTGAAATCTACTTTCAGCTATTTTCAAGTATACAATACATTACTTTAACTATAGTCAGCGCATTGTACAATAGATCTCTTGAACTAATTCCACCTGTTTAACTGAAATTTTGTATACTCTGACAAATGTCTCTCCCAGTTTCTACTAACCACCATTCTACTCTCTGCTTCTATGAGTTCAACCTTTTTAGAGTCCACATATAAGTGAGACTATTTAATATCTGTCCTTCTGTGCCTGGCTTATTTCATTTAACATAATGTCTTCCAGGCTCATCCATGTTGTTTCATATGACAAGATTTTCTTATTTTTAAGTCTGGCTTGTATTCCATTATATATGTATACACACACACACACACACACACACGAGGGGAACTCCAAAAAACCCAGAATTTATATATAAAAATTGTGTATTTATTCTTGCAGGTTTAAATTTAAGTCACTTTCAAAATACTCTCCATTTGATGCAATCCATCTATTGATGTGTTCGATTTTCGATGCCTTTTAGTGCTTTCTGCCGTTTTTTGTTTCATCTCTTCCACATTGGCAATACTTTTTCCTTTGAGGACTTTTTCATCTGGGGGAAAAAAATAAAGCTCCTGGGGACAATACTGGGTGAATAGGGAGGGTGGGGCACAGAGTTATATACCATTTTGGGTCAAAAACTTCTGGACACTCAGTGCAGTGTGGGTAAAAGCTCTTGTAAAGCACCCATCATAAAACGGGCTAATACATCAAAAGAATCTCAAAAAAAAACCTCACTGAAGCTGAACACAGTCACTCACAATAATGCTAGCTGGTACACTGATGCCAATGGTTTACTAGAACACTTATCTAGCAGAGAAAGCCTGTACTTTAAGGGACCCATCCTCCAAAAGAGATAATTCCAGTTTTGGGGGTCCTCCGTGTGTGTGTGTGTGTGTGTGTGTGTGTGTGTGTGTGTGTGTGTGTGTGTGACATTTCCATATTCATTCATCTGTTGATGATGGGCACTTAGGTTAATTTTATGTCTTGGTCATTGTGAATGATGCTGCAGTGAGCATGGGGGTGCAGACATCTCTCTGACATACTGATTTCATGTTCTTTGGATATACGTACTCAGTAGTAGGGTTGCTGGATCATGTGGTAGTTCCAATTTTAATTTTTCTGTGGAACCTCCATATTGTTTTCCATAATGGTTGTGTTAATTTACATTGCCATCAACAGTGTACAAGTGTTCGTTTTTCTCTACATGCTCACCATCACTTATTATCTTCTGTCTTTTTGAAAATAGCTATTCTAATAGGTGTGAGGTCATATTTCATTGTGGTTTTTACTTGCATTTCCCTGATGACTAGTAATGTTGAGCATGTTTCATATACCTGTTCATCATTTGTATGTCTTCTTTTGAGAAATATCTATTGGAGCCCTTTGTCTGATTTTAATGGAGTTATTTATTTTCTTGTTGTTGAGTTGTAGGAGCTCTTTATATATTTTAGATATTAGTCCCTTATCATATAAATTACTTGCATAGCAACTATTATTAATCCTCATTTCAAAGAGATGACAAAAAGCAACCACCATATCCTGCCTTGACTGTAACTTCCCATTTGTGAAGAGTTTGGTCAAAAGTTAGCTATGTAGAATAATTTGAGTTCCTCCGGGTAGATTCCCAATAGGGGAATTGCTGGGTCACATGGAAGGTTTGTTGCGGCTCTATTCACAATAGCAAAAACATGGAACCAACCGTGTTGCCCATTGAAGCTAGACTGGATTTTAAAAGTGTGGTACATAGACACAATGGAATATTATACAGTCATAAAGAACGACAAATATATGGACTTTGCAGCAACCTGGATGGATTTGGAGTCGATCATACTCAGTGATTTATCACAGAAACGAAGAACTGAGTTCCATATGTTCTCACTCATAAGGTGACCTTGAACAATTATAATGCTATAAGAAAGTGATTGGCAGTAGTGGGAAACTGTCAGGGGAGGGGATGGGATTGGCAGTTGAGGGAAACTGCTAGGGGAGGGAGAGACACAACTCATCAACAAGGGTACCTGCATGATCGATGTTTGTATATCTAACCCTGAATTGTACCCCACATCTTTATAATAAATAAATAAATTTTTAAAAGTTAGCTTTGTTATCAGGACAGTGAGTTACACTTTGAGATAAATTTAGAATATTTTGGGGTCATTTATGAGAAACAAAAAGGACTAAACCATTTAATAAATGTTGAGAAAAACTTGACGAGCAACACAATTAAGATTCATGGAGGAAAGTAAGTTACTCAGGTTTTTACAATAAGTGGTGGTAAGGATGTGAAACAATGCTGGTTAGAAGTCAAACTGTTCTCCATCTTAGCTCCTCTTCTCGCTGGAATGTGGTAGTCAGTTTCTCTCTACCTCCATAGGTGGTAGATTTAGAAAAAGGATTTGAATACTTGAAAAGAGGTGTGGGGAAAGTTTCCATTTGCTCAAGTTGCATCTTCTATAGATTATATTTTGTCTCCTGAAACCATGAAATGTAGAATAGTCATATAGTTTTAGTGGTGTTATGGGTGATGGTGGTATGTGAGCACTGTCTTCTCTTGGGCATGCCTAGTTCTAAGACTATGGTTGTGTACATATGTAGTCATGGGAACTGGCTGATAAGAAATCATTTGGGCAATCTGTCGAATGGCTCTTTGGACTCAGCATGTTCTGATGTGCTCATAACTAATGCCCATCTTCATGACCTATCTTAATGCCTATCTTCATGAGCCAGTCACTACCAGCATCTCACTGTTTCTTTCATGGGAACTTTCATGAGTCTTCTGGGATGTCCTTCTGGAAAGAAGAAGAAATTTGAGGTAAGTGGAGCTCTTGATTATTTTCAATGTCTTATAGGTGCCAGTGCACAGTTGCCTGGAGACTAGTCCTCTTGAAGGGAAAGAACCAGTCAGAGCTACGGAAACATCCCTTCTCCAGGTTAACTGGGTAGCCCTGGGAGAACTACAAGCAACTGTCACCTTGAAACATGCAATGCAAGTTGTGTAGGGTGGCTAACTTAGGTGCCCTGCAGGAAAGAGATGTACAGAAGATGAACAAACAAAACCAACACCGAGAGCAGAAACCAGCTCACAGGCCAGACCGTCATAAAAGTTCCCATGACTCTGACTGAAATTCAAAGAAAAAAAAAACCCCAGGAAAAGAGTTTTCCTAATATTACTTGTGTTCTCTGTTGAAGCTTTGAGGCCAGAAGCCATATCTTATTAATCTAGCATGATGCCCAGAGTACAGTGGGTGCCCAGGAAATCTGTAAAGAATGAATCAATTATTCAGAACTCTGCCATTATTAGGAAGCTAGAGAAAGTGTGTGCTTTCAGTGTGCATTTAAAAAGGATGTTGAGATGCAGGGGTATTGTCTCTGTGAAGCTGGTTTTGGGGAGGGGGTGCTTACAGGTCTGAAAGTATTTTTAAAAGCCTATTTATCCAGAGTATGCTTGTGTGCTGGGGTGTGAAACTCTATGAATGTATTATCAGCAGGGCCTTAGATGGGTTTGTGTGATTTGTTTTGCCAGAAACAGACTCCTTCTTCACACATTCCCCAGGGGCAGAGAGACCAACAGGCCCACCTGCTACTCTAATGATACACCCACACACCCACAATTAACGCAGGAGATGTTTTGGTTGTTAAAGGGATAGTATTCTTTTTCTCTAAATGTGTACTGTCCAAAATGGTACCCCCAGCCTCATGTGGCTATTAGCACTGGAAGCATGGCTAGTGCAAATTCAAACGTGCTGTGGGTGTAAAATAACCACCAGATACTGAAGAAGTGTACAAATAAAAGGAGGCAGCATACCGCATTAGTAATTTTTATGTTGATTACATGTTGAAATTTTGTTTTGGGTGTATTAGGTTAAATAAAAATTTCAAGTAATAATAATGTTGTATATGGCTAACATAAAATTTAAAATTACATCTGTTGCTCACTTTTTACTTCTCCTAGACAGTGCTACTCTAAAAGATGCCCTACCTTGAGTTTCCTTCATGGAATGCTTGTGATTCGTTTAGGGTTAGGGTTAGGGTTAGGGTTAGGGTTAGGGTTGGTTAGGGTTAGGGTTAGGGTTAGATTCGTTTAGGTCTTGAAGAAAGTATCAGATCTGAATAGATAGGAAAATTCCCTACATGGGAAAAATGCATTTCCTGAAATCACAAGGTGTATTTTGCAAAAGTGAGTAGACTTGTTGGCCACAAACCCACCACCAGATTTCCCCATATTTGATTTTATTCTGTGACGCCTCGGGCATCAGTTTCACTGTTACTTAAAAGTGCAGATAAAGAAAGTACAACAATGACAGCTAACATTTATTGAGAATTTGCGATGTGCCAGGGACTGTGTTCATTACTATGCATGCATGATTGCCTTCATGAAATAGGCACCTGCCAATTACCATTTTGCAGATGAGTGGAGTAGACAGAGGACCCACGGAAGGGTAAACATGAAAGTCACGGGAGGTGGAAGGAGAGGGAGCGGGCGTAGTCATGGGTGTCACTCCGGTTCTTGGCTCGGCAAGTGGATGAATGCTGGTCCCGCACCATAGCTGGAGATGGCAGGAGGGACTGGTCGACTTGGAGTTCTTGCAGCAGGTGCTTTGCGGAATACGTATGTGTAGATACGTAGCATGTGCTCATTAAACACTGGTTGATTTTCCCACCGGACTCTTGCTTTAATCCTGCCCCCTTTCTTGTACCTTGTCACTTTTTCCCAGGAAAACTTCTCCATGTCATTGCTGTATATTAGACGAACAGTGGCCGTTACTGTCAGATGGACACAGGCGTGGAGCCAAGTTCTACTACTTACTGGCCAAGTAACTTACATAATGAGGGAGACTGACCCCCATCCCACAGGTTGGTAATGAGACTTAGGCACACGTTGATGTAATGAAACTTCAGGCATACAGAAGGTACTTTAGAAATATTAGCTAGAGTCATTATTTATTCTTTTCTCATGGCACACTTCTGCTGGCTCTCTATTTTCCACATATCAGTGCAGGGAACTGACAGTCAGTGGGGCTGATGACTACTGGGAATTAGAGGAAAGAGATTTCCATGCTGAGGTTCACCCTCACCCCCACCGTAGCCCAGTTCATTCTTCATTCCATCTGTAAGCTCCTTGGGATCCAAAAAGAGCCAAGACTTTTCTTGAGCAATTTCTATATATATTTTGAGGATTTTTTTTTTTTTTTGCCTTTTAAATTTCTATCTGTAATTTACAAGCCCGAGCAACTGCCCTTTGGAAGGTGGTGATCTACTTTGCATTCCTGTGTAGCAAACAAAAAGCAGAAGTCATGGTCATCGCATCGTCTTCAAATGTGACCGTCCTCTGGTCTCTATTGTCTTGGCCTTCTGACCAGCCATGTACCAAAGGCACAGGGAAGGTGACCGAGGACATTCACTTCCATGACAGATGCAGGACAGTGCCCTGAGCCAGAGCCTAGTGCTGACAGACCCAACGTCAGGTCTAGCTTGGGCATTAAATTGCAAAGTGGCTTTGGGCCGTTCTCTGGTTCTCAACATCCTCATCTTTCTAATTAGGGGGCTAGGTCTTATGGTTTCAGCTCTCAAGACCTTTGATAGGAACTCCAAGAGGCAGGGACTGTATCTTTCTTATTTGTAACTAGATCCCTAGAGTCCAGCTCAGTTTCTGGCATACAGTAAGTAGTTGATAAATGCTTTGAATAAATGACTGATCCCAGCCTGTTTCAGCTGTGACTTTCTGCATGACAGATGCTGCCACACCTAAAACATCTCTCGGGAGAGATGAGTAATATGGGTACTTAACAGATATAGGGAGTCACACTGGGCAAGGTGAGAGATTCTCGACATTCTCCCACATGTTCTCATCCTTATGCCATGAACACACTCTGCTTGAATTTTCATATAGCATAAAATAATAAAAAGAGGGATAATAGTAAAACCACTCAATTCAGTTAGAAACTCCTGGCATATTAAAAATAATGACTAGGATGTGGGTATTTATATCTTTGGGGGGTAGTTTAGAAATATCTACCTTGATTGGATTCAAGAGAAGGATCCCAGCGAATGCTTAGTTAATTGTGTCATTTTGGACGCATGGAACATCCACTCTAAAGGTTGAACGGTCGTGGGCTGTGATGATTGGGTTGGCAGACTGGAGAGAGAGATTTTCTTCTCACCTGCCTGTTGGGCCTCTGGTGTGTGTGCCCCCGAGATGTGGTCAAGGGCAGCAGGGGAGCCCTCACAGACTTGATTGGTGAAGTCCATTAACTTTAATCCCTTAACCAAGCCAATATCCACAGACCATTCCCATGGCTGTTCCATAGACAGTGAGCCATGGCGTCTTCTGCCTTTGGGAGATGACGCACCGGAGGACATTGGGCCACGGAGGCTCCATGCACTCAGCACCTGATTAGTGATCGATAGTCATCAATAACCTAGGATTGAAGGAACACTGTGTCCACAGTGCCAAAAGAAGGACACTATACCTAAATTTATGAGCTCTCTCATGTATCGTCAAAATGAAAAAAAGGACAGCAGGTTGGGTGCTGGTATCAGACAGGAGTAGCTAAACCAATGGGAGCAGATGTAACAATGATTTTGCCCGAGGAGGAACCCCAAAATGGGACTCTAACGCTCAACAGGCTGTCTGGCTCGTGTTCCATCGTCACCATCTGCTGACACACACACACACACACACACACACACACACACGTTCCTGTCGCGCAAATCAGAGCAGTAAGATATACTGAACGTCACAAAGAAATCATACAAATTGCAGGGACATCATCCTAATAGGATGCTTTTCATCCTAACCCCTGTCCGATTTTGCTTTCAATTTATGGTCTTTGTCACATTTAATCCTTTCTATTTTCTAAAACGTTTCCCTCTGAGATCCCGAGAGGGATTACTCTCCCCCCTCCTCTCCCGCCTTTCGGTGGGGGGAGCAGACCCAGCTCCCAGGGTGTGCCCTGGGCGGAGCTAGGACAGAGGCAGCTGTCCCAGCTGCGGGAGGTCGGTGCCGCTGGCTGCAAGTGCCCATTGTGGTCCTGGTGGGCAGGACAGTGTCATTTTGCCTAAGGCAGCTCAAAGGCCAGAGCTGTGAGGCTGTCAGAGAAACCACCCTCTGGGGACACAGGGCTGCTGCAGAAGACTTCATTCCACATCTCTTTTGTTCCGAGTAAAATCATTCCCTGTATTGGGCATTAGATGGACACTTAAACAGAAAAAAAAAAAGCTAGTGCCATGTGATTTTCTGTTTAGTTACAATCCTGTAACTAGATTTGTAGAAAATGTCTGAATCCACTAGAGAGAGGCAGGGTAGATTTGTGGGGCTAACACTGGCTGGGAGTCTGGGGACCAGACTTCCAGCTTGGTTGGTTCTTACACTAGCAGCCTGTGTGACCCTGAACCAAGCCCATCACCCCAGCTTCCTCGTGGTTAAGTGAGAAGGATGGCCCGGATCATGCTACCACCCCCAAGAGATGCTCTGTGAAAACCGGGCTCTAGGATCAATTTAGTTGACAGCGCTGCCCACTCTAGGAAAAGACAGCACTTAAATAGTGCTTGGTTTTGATCTCAAAACATATGAAGTATTTAATCCTTGTGGGCAACTGTGAAGCATGTGCTGTTGTTACTCTTATTTTATAGATGAGGTACAGAGAGGTTAGACGACAAGCCCAAGGTCACCCAACCAGTTTGGGGCAAAGCTAGGATTCAAGGCTGTACAATCTTTTCTCAGAGTCTGAGTCACCTGCACAAAATGTAAGAGTCGGGCAGAGTTCTGAGACCTTTTGCAGTAAACAAACTGGTTTAACCTTTGTTAACCTAGCAATTCCCAAACTGATGTAACCAAAGAACATTCAGGAAGCAGCAGAGTGTGATGGCTGAAAATACGGAGTTTAGAGTCAGTCCGTCTTGGCAGGATTTACAGTTTTCTTTTCCACTCACAATGGCTGTGTCCTTGGGCAGGGGGCTCAACTTCTTCAAGTGTCAGTTTTCTCAACTATAAAATAAGGATGGTGATGACAATATGCCACTGGGAGAATTAAGAGAACCAATGCATAAAAACTATTTGCATAACGCTTGACATATTAGCATATTGGATAAATAGCTTTTATACTCTCTTTCTATGTGTGTATATACACACACATATATAGTATAGAGCGATACTATAAATACATATGAGGAGAACCCCAAAACCCCAGAATTTGTTTATAAAAAATTGTGTATTAGTCTTACATGTTTAAACTTCACTAGCCTTCAAAGTACTTTTCGTTTCATGCAATACACCTTTCGAGATGCTTTTTTCCACTGTTCAAAACGGAGTTTGAATTCTTCGATTTTGTTGCCTTGTAGGGCTTCTGCTGTTTTTTGTTTCACCTTTTCCACATGGGCAAAACATTTCCCTCTGAGGACTTTTTTCATCTGGGGAAACAAACAAACAAAAAGTCACTCATGAATAGGGAGGGTGGGGCACGGAGTCACGCTGGTTTAGGTCAAAAACTGCTGAACACTCGGCACAGCGTGGGCAGGTGTGCTTGTAAATCACCCATCATGAAATGGGCAAATGCACTGAAATAATCTAAAAAAAAAAAAATTCACTGAAGCTTAACACAGTGTACCACAAGGGACCTGCCCTCCAAAAGATAATCTCGAGGTTTTTTTTGCCCCTCCCTTATGTATATATTATATGTAAATATAGATACACATACACAAACACACACATACCACCTATTTGGAGTCGACAGCACCAATATTCCTAAAATACATTTTGAGAACTGTTCTGCTAATAATCTCAAAGTTCCTTTACTTTTCCTCTCCCCCAATTTTGATTTTGCTAGTTGAATTCTAACATTTCTAGGATCTTATCAAGTCATGTGGCCTCCTGTGTGAAAAGCACTCACGCCCATAAGATGCCATAACTGGGCATAGCCTTAGCATTGTGTCAAACTCACTTGTTTTGTAGAAAGCTCAGGTGTGGGGAGGTCTGGTGACTTAACTGAAGTCACAGGTGATGGTACCATCACTGAAAAGCAATGTAAACATAGGAATATATAGAGTTATAGATAGTGCTTCATTACCACTCTTGCCCTGGGGTAGAGCAGGACTTAGATCCTGATGTCAATATTCGCAAGCAGTTCCCTACAGCCTCAGGGTTAGGGTACTCTGGTCTTCCTGAAAACTCACTCACCAGGTTCTCACAGGGAAGCTAAAGACCTCCCAGGACCTTCTGTTCCAGCCAGGCTCCTCTTGGTCTCTGATTGGCATCAGGAATATAAACCCTCTCTAAGATCCAGATTATATTAAAGGAAGAGGTGTCTATCCCCTTGGCTTTTCTGGTCAAGCATGGAATGTGGCGGGGTGTTGGGCTCTGCTGGAGACACTAAACGTGGTCATCACGAGGTATCACAGCCCTTCCCCGAAGTCGTTCAGGTCTCCAACCCAGCAGTGCTGGTCACCAAAGCAGGTCTTTGCCTAGGATCGGGTCTCCAGGCTTACAATTTATCTGGAATTGTCCAGTGGGGCATCTCCTTGCAGCTTCTTCTGGCCATGCTACATCGCACCTCTGACCTTTGTCTGTTGTGTCTAACCTTCCACCAAAAGTTTGTATTTCCCTTTCAGATTGTTGCTGGGAAGTGTCTAGCCCACAAGGGACCACAGTTCTCATCCCGTTTTCGTCCAGGTGGGACAAGAAGCTGACTTGAGGCCAATGGGATTTGGGAGAGTGATATGAGCCATTTACAGGCCTGGACTGCATAAAACTCCCATGAGGTTCTTGCCCACCTTTTCTCCATTTTCTGGCTGGATGTTGAGGCCCTGGGTGGCCTTAACAGACATGCATTAAAGATGGTGGAATTCCTGGCAGCCTGGGTCCCTGAATGACTGTATGGAGAAGAGTCCCAACCCCCAACCCCACTGCCAAATGGCCTTTATGTGAGCTAGAAATAAATTTCTAATGTGTTTAGGCATTGATATATCAGACCATAGCCAGCCTTTCCCTAATACTTATCCACATTTCCGCAACCAGTAATATCCCCTCCCCTCGGATCCAGCACAAGTCTGACCTCTTGTCTGATGTCCTCCTGGCTCCCTGATCTGTGTGCCCGGTGGTCTGCATTTCTGTAGCTTACACTGTTACACTCAGGCAGTTCCCACTTTGCCGTGCATGGGCTTGTGGCGTTAATTGAAGAGGACAGAGACCTTGTTCTGTACTCATTCTGTATCTCCCAAAATGCCTAGCGTCAAGCCCGGCAAACAGTAGGCACTCAATCAATACTTGCTGATCGATTTGAGAGAGGCTGGAATGATCCATATCAAACTCCAAGCGTCATCTGGGAGCTTGCTGATTAAACAGATGAATCTCACAATCTTTCTTTAACGCCACCAAGCCAGCCTTTGCTCCTCAGCCTGGAGACTCAGACTTGAGAACCCTTTTAGCCAGCTAGTTCTGCATGGTTTCCCAGGATCCAGGCCACTCTCAGAGGCCACTCTCAGAGGCCAGGGAATCCATCAGATGGTCTGCAGACTGAAGGTTATTCTTTGTTCTCTCTGCTCCTGCTTAAAGTTAAAACAAACAAAAAACCTCACCCGCAGACCTCTCACTCTGGAGCTCTCATTCCCTCTCTGCCTATCTATGGATCAGTGGATTAGAAGTATCTTCTATTTACTTATTTGTATTTACGAATATATACATTTATGTTGTAAAGCCTCATAGAAGTGTTCCAAGGGGTCCTGGAAGCCCAGACTCAGGACTAGGGAGCTTGAATGTCAAGAACTGAGCAGTTAATTCCATTCAATCAACTCTGCTCTGAATGTCACAGCAGCTGACAGGCTAGTGAAAAATTCAGCCATGCCTGGTAGCTGGCATCATGGTGATCAGAAACATCTTAGAGTCATTTATTTAATTATTTTTATCACTTCTGGTACAGGTAGTATTTGTTTCATGAATAACAATAAGAGAATATGGATAAGTAAAGAAAAAACAACAGCACATGAATTTCCATGAATCAAAGCTAACCCACTTGCCACTATTTCAGTGTGCATCTTTCAGACTTTTTGCAACATTAAAATATGCAATTCTGGTGTATATATGCTCTACATATACTGCCTTATGAGTTAGTTTTCACTTAGTATTTTATATGCTAAATGCAAAGATTATCATTTTTAATAATTTCATATGTTCTATTTTATAGAACTGTGCCATGGTCCAGAAAACTATTATAATCTATTGTTAGCTATTTACATGTTTTTCTATTTGTTTGCTTGTTTTGCTTTCCTTTTATAAAATTTTTGATGGACACTTCTCACTATAAACCTCTGTATGCTTGTATAATTATTTACTGGAGATAAATTCATTTTAAAGTTTTAGAGTTGTGTGATACTTATAGTCAGAAAGATCACACCAACGTACTCACCGCTAACATTTCAGCTGGTTTGAAATGCATTCAGTCAAATTGGGTTGTGTCTGTGGATACAGATGAATAGAGGTGGGATGAGGAGAAATAATTTAAATAGATAATGTAATTTTAAAGGGGTCTGTCTGAATTCAATCTGTTCTGGTTGAAATTCTGCTGCTCTTTAAAACAGACTTGGGGGCTTTGATCCAATTTTCATCTGATATAAGGTTACAAAGCATCTTAAGCCCGACACTTTCACAGGTGTAATGGAGATGGGTTTGTTTCCAGCATCATTCAAAGGGCACAAGCAGTGTGTTCTAGCAAGCTCAGTGTATTGTGGTGTGCAGTGGCGTATGTGTGTATTCACCCTGTGGCTTGTAGCCTCTTGAGCCAAGACCTGGTTTACTCAATAGAAATAAAAAAAGAAGAAATCTGCTCTGAAGATATTCAGAGGAAGGAAAAGTGAGGTGAACTGTGGATTGCTTATCTTGCCGGGAAGAATGTTAGAGCAGGAGAGAGCTGCATCAGGAGAACTAGCTTGTTGGTGTGTGCAGGTGTATTAACATTCTTCTACTTAATGTGTCAAAAATCTTTTTCTGTAGTAAAAAATAGAAACCATTAATCTCTTCTCCACCCTCAGCCCCCGCCGTGCTCCATTTTCTTGTCTGCCTTCTGATTCCCACGCTGCCTGGCTTGCTGTTGGACGGGGAGCGGGTCAGTCAGTATCTGTGGGGGACACAGACAGTCGGCACAGGGATCACCTCCACCCTGGGGACCAGACCCTAAGGTCACACGTTCTGATTTGCTTGGCCCCTGAGGAAGGAAAGGAGTTTGCTTATTCGTGAATCCCTGAGCAGGATTGCTTCTGGAAGTGGGGCACTAGCCGTCTGGTGGAGAGAGACAGAGGATGCAGCTCCTGGCTAAACCCCACCCTGGCCAGTCTCACCAGTTCTCCAGATAATGGGTTTGAGACAGTGTCCCACAGGGAAAGGGGGACTAGAGTTGAATCGGGAGGTCTGGCTTCACCACTGACTGGTGGGGTGACTTTGCCCGAGTCATTTAACCTCTCTAAATGCAGGCCTGAAATCAGAGGACTTTGTTTAACCTCTCTGAACCTCAGAGTCTTAACACATCAAGTAGTGATGACAGGGTTGTTTGTGAAGATCCGATGAATTCATTGTTCTGGGCCTGTGGAGTGTGTGATCTATCTTGCCTGAATCCTCAGTCAGAAGTTGTCTCTCCCATCATTCCTCCTTGGTATTCTCACAGCACCTGTTTCAAATGGCTCTCACAGCACTGGGTGATGACAGTTCACCTGGGTTGTGTGCTGGACTAATGTTCCAGTTAGCATAATGCTAGTAGCCGTGACAATTAACACCCTTAAATTTTAGATGTATTTGTGTCCTAATAGAAGTATCTGTGTCAATTATTTGATTGACGGGCATCTCCACCTAGGAGTTCAGAGACCCGGATTCCTTCTATCTTGTGGCTGTGTCATCCCCTAGCCCTTGGGGTTGTATATATCCAGCCAGAAAGCGTAAGGTGCATGCACAGAGGAGACACTCCTCCTTTTTAACCATTCTTGTTTATGAGGGACCCATGTCACTTCTGCTCACTTTTCACTGGTGGGAAAGTCACATAGCTCCACCTAGATGCAAACGGACCTCGGACTGTGGTTCTTGACTGGGCAGCTGCACCCCAGGACAACTCTGTAGAACAAAAGGAAAGCCAGGACCCTTTGATGGACAGTTTACTGTCCTTTCTACAACTCAGATCCCTGTGAGGGCAAGTCATTGTTCTCCCTATCTCTCTGCTCCCTTTGTAGCTCCTGACATGGATGTTCAGTGTGGTAAACTCACATCATCTGTACATTTCACTTCTGTAAATTTAGCTGCACAGAGAAAAAAAGAAAACAATTGAATTGGCATCTGTGATTTTGCCTGCCAGTCCCAAGCAATGGGTGTACGTCTAGAATAGCCATCTGCAAGCTATGAGCTATGGGGCAAACACTGCCCACTGCCCACTTTTATAAGTAAAATTTTATGGGAACACAGTCACACCCACTGATTTCCTTATATTGGGACTCATTTGATTGATAGGCACCTCCTTGTAGGAATTCCGAGACCCAGATTCCTTCTGTCTGGCAGCTCTGTCATCCCCTAGGTGCTTGGAGTTGTATCCATACAGTTTATATAGCCAGAATGTTGAGGGCTTGTGACAGAGAACACAAAGTGTAAAATATTTACTCTCTGGACCTCTTCAGAGAAAGTTGGCTGAATCCTGCTCTAGCGAGAGCATGTGAGACTTGACTTACGGTTCTTTTTTCAGTCTCTGTTCCCTCTCCCTGCTTTGAGTAAGCATCTCGTTGTGCTGGATGTGATTATCAGCCTAATGTTTAAAGACACATGTTTGTAATAAAATGTGGTGACTCAACACAAGCCAGCTACTTTGTGCCTGCGCAGACCACATAGAGTAGACGATTATTTAAGGAATCTGTAAGGGCAAGGTTTGCCTCCTGCACTTTCTTCAGAGCCTGCCGTGTCTCATAAAATGTGATTGCTGAAAATGTGTATTGAATGGTTGCCTAAATGGATATGCCAACCCTTTGAAAAGTTAAAGAGATCCTACAAATCACAGTACTACTCTTGCTTTTGTTTCTAATTTATTACATTTCAAGAAACAGATATATTTTTGAATCTAAGGAGATGTATGACCTCTCAACCACAAGATACTCATTAGAAGTCTGCAGTCACGCTTTCATTGTGGTTGATTCTCTTTCTTTTCTTCTTGGGTAGTTCATTGTCACAGACCTAAAGGAATGATTATTATTTTCTTTTTATGATGGGGGGGTGTATGGCAGACTTTCTGACTAGAAATTAGTGGAAAAGAGTGTGGCAGCTAAATACATGGTCTGAAATCAGAGGACTTCAGGTACTCACCTTAGAAGACAGAACATTTGGATAAAAGCTGTGTCTACACAAGTCTCAAGGGTCTAAAAGGAACTGAAGGCTTCGTTTGGATGTGGTGGGCCCACCCTTTTGTGATTCTAAAGTACACCAACTCTCCTTGTGGTTTTAATACACCAGATGGAAAAATAAATAAGTAAATAAATAGCTGTCCGGCGGAAAGGGACAGAGGATGCAGCTCCAGGCTAAACCCTACCCTGGCCAGTCTCACCAGTTCTCCAGATTATGGGTGTCACATGGGAAGGGAAAGTGGAATTGAGTCAGGAGTTCTGGTTTTGCCAATGACCGGTGAGGTGATTTTGCCCGAGTCACTTAACCTCTCTAAATACATGGTCTGAAATCCTTATCTCCATGTACTTATCTTTATTCTAAAGACATTGCTTTTGATCAAAATATTTTCAGAAACCCTCTTTAGGCTTATATTCAGAACCCGTGGCACATTCTTTTAAATATTCTCAATTTGTGGGGAACATGGAATATATGAACCCAACCAGGACTCAGCCTAATATGAGGCTTATGATGACAAAACAGAATGTGAAAGTTACATGAAAGGATACAACTAACGAAAATCGAGGAAGAAGTAAGGAAGAAAATGGGAAGTGTGTGTATTGATTACATTAGTTATCAGTCAAAATAATCCTTCAAGGCTCAAGAAACCAACAATATAATAATAGATGTATTTAAATCTACAAATTTAAATATTAATAAAGTTGATATTTTATTTTATTGTAGAGATGTAAGATACAAAACAGGATTAGCTACATAATTAGGCTTCATGCAGGTGACATTTGGGTCACCTACTAGTCCTCACTTCCTCTGGTGTGGGGTCAGGTACCCTTTGTGCTGTTTAGTGTTCCTTCCCCCACCCTTACCCTGGCAGTGTCCAGTGACTACCTATTCCTCCCTTTTGCGATTGTGATTAATGTCCGAGTCCCTCTTATGAGTGAGAACATGCGGTATTCAGTTCTTTGTTTCTGTGACAGATCACATAGTTGGTCTCCAGCTCCATTCAATTTGC
The DNA here is from genome assembly GCA_027257055.1 of Cephalopachus bancanus. Lineage (NCBI taxonomy): Eukaryota > Metazoa > Chordata > Mammalia > Primates > Tarsiidae > Cephalopachus > Cephalopachus bancanus. The sequence goes on from JAPVLO010000042.1 coordinate 713,550, forward strand.
TGCCAAGTCCATGGTTTTGTTCCTCTTTATGGCTGCGTACTACTCCATCATGTATAGGTATCAGATTTTCTTTATTCAGTCTACTTTCAATGGGTATCAGGGTTGGTTCCATGTTTTCACTACTGTTAATAGTGCAGCTGTGAATATGCATGTGCAGGTGTCTTTTCTGTAGAATGATTTATGTTCCTCTGGACATATCCCCAGGAGAAGGATTGCTGGATTGTAAGGAAGGTCAACTTTTAGATCTTTTCACCACAGTTTTTCCAATAAAGCAAAATACTACGTCTCTTAAAATTAATTTTCTAATAGTTTTCTCAAGAAAGACTCATGGGAAACCTATTCCTTGATTCTTACATGTTCAAAATTGCTTATCTGATGTCTTTATACTTGGAGAACAATTTGGTTGAATACAAAATTATTCTCACTTTGTTTGGATTTGGGGATAGGCTTTTGTTTTTATTTTTCAAACAAGCTTTTCTTTTTTAAAATACTTTTAATTAAAATATAACATGCAGCCCTCATTCATTGCTGATGGAAATGCAAAATGGTACAACAATTTTGAAAGACAGTTGGTCATTCTTTACAAAACTAAACATATTCTTATCACACGATGCAGTGATTGCATTCCTTGGTACTTACTCAAATGAACTGAAAATTTATGCCCCCACAAAAACCTGCCCATGAATGTTTACAGAAACTTTATTAACAATTGCTAAAACTTCAAAGTAACCAAGATGTCCTTCAGTCTGTGAACAGGTAAATAAACTGTAGCACATATAAATGATGGAATAATATTCAGCACTAAAAAGAAATGAGCTACGAGGCCCTGAAAAGACACGGAGAAAGCTTAACTGTGTATTTTTTTAAGTGAAAGTGGCCAATCCCCAAAGGCTACATGTTGTTTGATTCTAACTATATGGCATTTTGGAAAAGACGAAACTATAGAGACAGTAAAACATTGAGCAGCTAAGGAAGACTAAGAGGAAGGAAGGATGAATTGGTGGAGCATGGAAGATTTTTTAGGGCATTGAATCTATGCTGTGTGATACTATAATGGTGGACACATGTCATTATACATTTGTCCAAACCCATAAGATGTACAGCACCAAGAGTGAACCCTGATGCAAACTCTGGACTCTGGAAGTTACGAATGTGTCTGGGCAGGTTCCTCAGTGGTAACAATTGTACCACTCTGGTGGGCAATGTTGCAAACCAGGGAGCAACAGGTGGATGAGAACTTTATGCTTTTGCTTGATTTTTCTGTGAACCTAAAGCTTCTCTAAAAAATTTTGTCTATTTAAAAATGTAGATAACACCCATACAGAGCACGGGCAAATCATTAGGGTACAGGATTTTTTTAGAGTACGTGGATTTCAGACCGTGTACTTAAATGTCACAAATGGAACACACCTATGAAATCAGCATCCATGTCAAGAAATAGAACACCATCATATCCCTGAAAGTCATCGAATCCCCACTTTCAGTCATTGACAACTCTGCAAGAAGAATGACTATGCTAACTTTTTTTTTGAGTTGGATTCTCACTCTGTCGCTCATGCTGGAGTGCAGTGGCAAGCTCACAGCCATCGCCGTCTCGACTTGCTGGTCTCAGTCGATCCTTCCGCTTCAGTCTTCCAAGTAGCTGGAACTACAGTCATGTGCTACCACGCCCGGCTACTTTTTTTTAATTTTAATTGTAGAGATGAGGTCTCACCAAGTTGCCCATACTGGTCTCGAACCCCTGGGCTTAGGCAATCCTCTCGCCTTGGCCTCCCAAAGTGCTGGGATTATAGGTTTGAGCCACCACACCCGGCCTGACTATGCTGAGTTTTGACAGCATTTTTAGTTTTTCCTGTTTTTGAACATTATATACATAGAACCATGCAGCGTGTGCGCTTTGGAGTCTGGTTTCTTTTGTCTCACAGTACAGTGATGAGATTCACCCATATTGATGCTTACAGTTGAGTCTGCTCATTTCTCTTTGCAGGCTGATATTCCATTGTGAGGTGGGTAGCTTTTAACCTGACTGTGAAGACACTTCCCATGGTGGGGGTGCTTTCGGACATAGTTTAAGCAACTGGGAGTATCCAGTTCCTTGAGGTGCAGTAAAACTCTCACTGAGGAATAGAGGTTCTTACATCTTTATTTATGAAGTTAGTCCACCTTACTCGAAGCCACATCCTGTGTCCTGAGGCTCTCTGATGCAGCTCAGAATTAACTGTCCCCACAAGCTGTGACTTTGTTTCTGTCAGGAGGGAACTTCTTGCTTAGATCTGACCTGTGCCAAAAAGCTGGTGACAAGTCAGCCAAAGCCAGCTCTTCTGTAGGGGAAATGATAAACTTACCAAGTGAGGGTGCTTATAAAGAGATCTTTTCTTACCTCCTGCAATTTATTTTACCTCTCTATACATCAGTGTTTCAATCAAAAAATGGGGGCAGCTGTATTCTTTGTCTTGTAAGGAAACTGTTTTACGCTGTGCTGTTATAACATCATAAAAGAACTGAATACCTAAGACAGGGTAATTTAAAAATAACAGAAATTTATTTCTCACGGTCCTGGAGGCTGGAACGTCCAATATCAAGTCACAGGAATCTGGTGAGGGCCTCCTTCCGACATCCTCACATGACGTAAGGCAGAAGGTCAAGAGAGGCGGATCCCTGGATGAAGCCTCTTTTCAAAAGACCTTAATCCCATTCAGGAGGGAGGAGTCCTCACGGCGTAGTCCTCCCAGAGGCCGGACCTCTAATACCACCGCGCTGGCGACAACTGCATCTTGGAGGGGACACATTTAAACCACAGCAGAAACTTTCAAAAGAAAAAGATTAAGCGTGATAAGAGACTTCAAGGAGATTTTAAAAAGCAAATCACACGTGAGGGTTGTTTTTGCTGTTAGATGGTGTGTACAAAATAGCTTTGAGAAGGTTGCGAATTATTTTGAAGATCTCTGAGCATGGCATTTCTAGATTATCGTATTTGCTAAATGTGCTGGATTTTCCCTGTATCACTGCCCGTCCATGGTACTCTGATCTCATGCATCTTGCAGTCACACAGAAACCCTGTGATTGGATTCTCATTTTCAAAAAACAATATTCTTAGAACAGGGAAACACAAAAGGTAAGGGAGAAATTAGTAGCACGTATGCCACAAAGCACACTGTAGATTACTTGTATTAAATTCCAATTCCTTTTATTAAAAAGAACAAATCTTTTCATTTTTATGAAGCACTTTCTGAAGACTAGGGTGGCTGAATAAAAAGTAATCTAGGGTAGAAAGGAGGTGAGAAAGAATTTCGGGAGCGTGTTTTTCAACCTGAGGGCACAGATAAACCACCCCAAGCACGGGTGCTGGGTTGAAACTGGTTGATTTCTGTAGCAGAGGCCCACAGCCCCTTGGCAATCCTGGTCTCCTAAATGCCAATGGCTTCCTACCACCAGCAAATGTGATTCTGCTTGAGGGCTTTCTCTGCCACTGGAGTGAATTGTTCAAGAGTCCCCCTCAACCCAGGAGCTGGTGGGTAGGCTTTCTCACTCCCTGAGTAGGACAATTCTGACATATATCCTACACATTGTCCCAGCTGTCCTCAAAGGCATCCCACAGTGGCAATCAAGGCATTAATGAACTTTTAAGACCTCCTTTCCTTCCTTTGCTCAGTTTCCCACTAGCCTATTATGCTTCCCGAGAATACCTCCTAATAAACTACATGTGCAAAATATCCTTATATCAGGGATGGCTTTTAGGAGAACTCAGACTAAAACAGTTTTTTTTTTAAAGTGATTTAATTTATCTTGTTGCTCAAACTAACCATTGGAGATGAAGTCTTATTAATAAGAAATAAGTAAGGAAAAAGAAATAAAAAGTTAACATCTTTTTTATTTCTTTTTCTTTTCTTTTTTTTTTTTTTTTTTGAGTTGAAGTCTCACTCCATCACCCAGGCTGGAGCGCAGTGGCATACTCACGGTCACCCCAGCATCAGCCTGTTGGGCTCGGGCCATCCTTCCGCCTCAGCCTTCTAAGTAGACAGAACTACAGGCATGTGCTACCAAGCCCGGTTAATTTTTTATTTATTGTAGAGACTAGGTCTCACCAAGTTGCCTGGGCTGGTCTTGAACCAGTGGACTCAGGAAGTCCACTCATCTCGGTCTCCCAAAGTGCTGGGATTACAGGCTGAGCCACCAAGCCCAGTCAAAAATCTTGTGTGGAAAGAAAGCAGACAAAGAAATACCTAGGGGGAACAAAATTATAGAATCAGAATTCCCCAAGTTTTAGAACATCCACGAAGCACAGTTGTATTAACAATACAGTTTGGAGAATTATAAAAATGATTCCTCTCATGAGAAAATTAGACTGCTCCTAACATTAAAAATATTTGATCAATAAGAATTTTTAAAATTACCACAGGCAATCCTCATGCAAACTCAGGACTAAGAACGCTGCTCTATTTGTTTAAGTTTGTGACTTTAAAATGACATATTTTTTTTTTGAGTCAGAGTCTCACTCTGTCACCCAGACTGGAGTGCAGTGGCCACTCCCGGCCATCGCAGCCTCGACCTGCTGGGCTCCGGCGATCCTTCCGCCTCAGCCTTCCAAGTAGCCGGAATTACAGGCATGCACTACCACACCTGGCTGATTTTTAAAAAATTTATTGTAGAGATGAGGTCTCGCTGCCCAGGTGGGTCTCGAACCTGCAGGCTCAGGCAATCCACTCACCTCGGCCTCCCAAAGGCGCGGGATTACAGGCTGAGCCACCGAGTCAGGTTTAAAATGACATTATAATGACAACTGTTTGTTGTCTGTTTCTGTGAGCCAGGCACTGTGCTGAGTCCTTTGCATATGTTATTGCATCTAATTCTGACACCCACTTGTGAGGCAGGATTTTTTTTTGCTTGCATTTTGTAGACAGTGGGCCTGTGTTGAGAAGTTAAGAAACTTCTTGGCCTTAGACTGCACAGTTTCCTGCTTTGTAACTGAAATTCAACCTGAAATTTAGCTCCCTGCCTTTGTCAGGCACCGTGTGTTTGTGTGTTTTCTCTCTTTCTTAGACAAATTTGCCAAAGGTTGGTCTTTGCTTCCTCTCTACTGGCTCCATAGCTTCTACCCAAACATCATAGAAACGTCACCTGTGTTAAAGAATGGAAGGGAAAGCTTATCAAATGATCAGTTTTGTTTTTATTGATTGATTTATAATTTTTAAAGAAATTATTTTACTTCCTTCTACTTTCCTTGGATTATTACTATTTTTGCACTTCTGAATTTGAGAGTTGAGTTCATTTAATGTCAATCTATCTTTTGTGCTAATGAACTTTTGCTATTCATTGGTTTCTGAGTACCACTTTGACTGCCTTCCCTACGTTTTGCCATGTAGCGCTCTTATTGAACTATAAACAGTCTGTAATTTTCTTGTATCTCTTTTCAAATCTGGGAGTTATTTAAAAATCTGCTTTCAGGTGTAGATATTTTTGTGGCTATTTTTTGTTGTAGATTTCCAACGGTGCTACATTGAAGTTGGTGACTATTCTACATAATAATAACATTTCCTTTTTGGTCTATTAACAGGAAAGCGGTGGGGGGGGTCCAGAAATGCCATCTAGATGGAGGGAATGCCGCACCTCTACTGGTTCCATAGCTTCTCTCTAAAATCACAGAAATGTCACTTATGTGTGTTAAAGAATGGAAGGGGAGACTGGAGGGAATTATGAGAAAACAAGATCCCTTCTCCCAATCCCCAAACCCGCCACCGGTTCAGATCTTTAAAAACAATCTTTATATCCCCTCTATCTTTTGTATTTCCTAGCTGGGTGATGTGGCAAAAAATAAATTTTCAACATATGTTGAACTGAATAGTTACACCCATCATAAAATAATTAGTGCTTTGTTCTGATATAAGAAGTGTCAGCAGTGAGAGTAAGAAAATCAAGGTGACTAGGTGTTATCAAGTGCCATCCAGGAGGAAGTGAGGCTTAAACGGGGTCCTGTAAGATGAATAGGATGAAGAAAAGAGAACTGGAGGGGCAGGGAGCTTCCAGACAGTGAGCAAATAATTTTTATCTGCACAAAGGTAGAAATAGAACAGGTAGAGTTTGACTGAAGCAACAGATTTCATGCTGTAGAGTAATGGAAAATCAAGGCGACTGAGCAGGATAAGGCTAGCATGTTTGGGGATTTTAAGTTTAGAGCAAGGACTTTAGTTTCATAGAAAGTGGGAGGCCAGGCACGTTGATTTTTACCTGCAATCCCAGCACTTTGGGAGGCTGAGACAGGAGGATTGCTTGAGCCCAGGAGTCTCTACAATTTTTTTTTAAAAATTAGCCGGTCACATGCATGCCTGTGGTCCCAGCTATTTGGGAGGCTCAGACGCGATCGCCTGAGCTTCAGTGATCGAGTCTGTAGTGAGCTGTGATCGTGTCTCTGAATTCCAGCCTGAGTGACAGAGTGAGACCCCCCAACTCAAAAATAAATAAATATTAAAAAAGAAAGTGGGAGTCAGTATTGACAAGGCTTGGCAAGTGTGTCAAGAAGATGAATCCATCAGCAATAGGCAAAATGGTTTAGAAAGGAGAGAACGGAGAGGTAATAAGATGATGGTGTAATCTGGGGGAAATTTTGAAAGAAAGATAAATAGAACTTAAGGGCTCATGGAAAGAGGGAATTGAGAACAGGGAAGAGTCAAAGCTGACTTTTTGGTCCCCAGTCTGACAGGCTAGGAGCTGGCAATGACATTCAAGACACAAGGAGGTAAGTTTCAAGGAGAAGCAGAGGTGGTTTTAGATATGTTGAGGTTGAGAACATCTGAGGAAACTTTGAAGGTCATCAGACTGCAGAAAAGAGAGGTGATAGAAAGTTTGCCGGGAAAGCCACAGAAACCAGAGAGAAAGAATTTCAAGGAAGTCTGTTTGCGTGTGTGTATGTGTGTGTGTGTGTGTGTGTGTGTGTGTGTGTGTGTGTGTGTGTGTATGCTTGTGTCTATGTGTAGGGGGAGAGTGGTCAACTGTGTCAAATGTTGTATAGAAATGAGAGCAGGTGGTCAAATAAAGCACTTGGGATTCGATCTTAAAGAACACAGTTTAATTAATGTGATGGTGACAATCAGGTTGATCAGATTGCAAAGAGTTAGGGGCATATGGGCAACAAACCAGGGAAAGCAATGGGCCTGAAAAGCACAAGTAATGTTACATTGCCTAGACGCTCCTTCCCTTTAATGTATCTGAAAGCTTTAGACAAAGATCTTAGAAGTGAGGTAAGGAACTGGGAAAGGTGGGGAGTACAGAGCCCCTGCCACAGAAACCAAGGAGGATTTTGGGGAGATTGAGTGTGGCGAGGGAGTTCACTGGGCTCATGGCAGGGAATGGCCTGTAGGTCATTGAGAAATTGGGAGAATGTAAGCCACTGAAATCTTCTGGCTGGCAAACAATTAATCTTGGCAGTAGTGAAGGCTATGGAAGAGCCAAGTCAGGGTGAATGTGCAGGGCATGGACTTGGAGTGCTGGGCAGTCGATAAAAGCTGGTGGAGTCAGGGGGCATATCTTCTTTGGAATGAGAAGGTAGGGCCGCACCGCCTGTGGCAGCCAGGGGTGTGGTGGTTTGGGGGTTTCCATGGTGATCAGAAGTGACCACTCAACTGTTCCCATTGTGGGGATTTCCTTCTTGGGAGGCCTTGTTGGCTCATTCAGACTGGGGCTTCTCATTTTGAAAAAGCACTTCATTTTGACGAGCTTGAAATTTCAAACTCTTTTCTTTCAGGTCAAACTCAGTGCAGGAGTGAGATTTCATTAACTGTACCTCAGCTCTGAGAGAAAAGTCTCACAGGACTCAATATTTATAGCTTAGGAAACCTAGGGCTCTTCCAGAGGGGATACGTTGGCTAATGTCGAGTCTCTGGAGGGAGCTGAGGTTTTTCAGAAAAGTAGGTCTTCGCTCCTTTCTACAGAGCCACCGGGATGTACCAGGCTTGTCTATTATACATGTTGGTGCTTGTTACAGACAAAAGTATGCTGGTCTGAGGGTGGGAGGTCCTGGTTTTAGATCTAGCTAGGTATATTCAACTAAGTCATTTACCCTCTCTGTACTTCAGTTTTCCTCATTTGTGAAATAATGGATGTGGCAGTGATATGAAAAAGGAACTTATCAGAGCTTTTCAAGTTTAAGTTCTCCACGAGTCAGTAAGGAAGCCATCATCACGAAGAGGAGGAGAATGAAGCAGCCCATCTGTGTTGTGGGGGTGCCTGACCTGTCTTAGGAGATGTGGGATCCAGGCTCAATTCTGTCACTGTCAGTAACAAGTCACAATCCCCCCAGGTCTGTCTGTATGACTTAAAAATAGATGGTGCAAATTAACTTCTTAAACATACACAAGAATGCTGTGGGGTCTTTTGTGCAAGATAAAAAGCATGGGGTTTAGGAGACTGATAGAACAGCCCTTTGAGATTTTATGGGACAAAGGCCATATAAATTCAGAGAATCCTTGCATCAGAAGATTGGGTCCATCACTCCCTATGGAAAGAGTTCCCTGTGCTTCTCAGGGAGACATTTTGAAGGTCATTATGCGACTGGCCCAACAACTATAGTAGCTGGGCAGGATGCTAATGCCAATGCAATAACTTGGGATATTACTTTTCATCTAGAGAGTTTTTCTGCTGGAAAGACCAAGTACAATGTGCCACATAGCTTGTGTGTATATGTAGGGGTGAGGGTGGAGAACTGTACATATTTAAACAGGATAAGCTCTATAATCATGTCTCTAGAACTTTCTGTTTCTATGATGGGATCATTCTAAACACAGGAGAGAAATCTCTCCAGATCCTGGTCCCATTCATCTACTCCCTTTGTCCTTCCCTATCCTTTGTAGAAAAACTTCTTGGAAGTCTTGTTCATATTTGCTGTCTCTAGTTCTTTACCTCACTCTTACTAAACCTAACCTCCTCTTGGCATCCACCCCGTTATCACAGAAACCTTTCTCACCGAAGTCTCCATGAAGTCCCCATGTGGCTAAGCCCCACAGACATCTTTCCTTCTCTTCCTACCTAACTCAGCAGCACTGAGCCCAGCTATCTTGTGCTGAGTCGCATCTTCCCCATCACAATGGGCTGCTGCATTCTTTCCCTTTGTCTTGGCCATTCTCCTGTCTCCCTTTGGAGTCTCATTCTCCTCTACCTAGCCACTGAATAGTATTGCTCAAGAATGGCCCCAGGTTCCCATTCCTGTCTCACGTTATACATTCTCCCTGGACCATTTCCTTTATACTGAGCCTTTGCTAACACGCTGACTGCCAATGACACCCAGATTTGACACTCCCAGGATGGCCACCTCTTGGAGTAAGAATGGCTTTTCATTCTTAGTGCCCGTCCCCCACGAAAGCCACAAAAACATACATGAATCTTTATAAAAACTAAATGATCTCTCTTTCCTATTCAAGCTATCAGAATTTAGATGGTACTTTTATTCAAGATAATCCAACCTATTATGTTAGGAAATAACTTGGTCCCACTCTGAAGTAGATAATCTTGTTTGAAGACAAAATATACTTATGTGAAAGAAATCCTGCGAGGTGACCTGTGAGGAAATACACAGAAGAGAAGTGGCCACGAACAATATCATGGAAAAAAAAAAATAACTGAATCCACCTAGATGAGGTATCGGAGTCCTTCCCTCTGCACAAAGATATCTAGCAGACAGAGAACCCAGAAATCTGCAGTATTCTACCGGAAATTAACACCATCACCAGCTCTCATCAAAATAACACATGAACAACACATCAAAAAGCTATTTAGCAGAACCATTCAATATTACACGCGAGGTTCGAAGATGCCCACATTGAAATTGCTCCCTTTAATCACAGAATGGAAGCAGCAAGATGCAGGAAAAATTGTTCTTGCCTCAAATTAATTAGGAGTCTCTGTGGTTGAAAGCTTTTTCAATGAAAGAAGAGGAAAAATAATTAATGCCGCATAAAAGATGGTCATGGGAAAAGGTTACGTATGAATGCAGTGACTATTTAAACCCCTTGAAGCTTGCAAAGCATCCTAAGTTTCTTCAGGGATGCTGGTCATGGTGACCCATTTGGGAAGAAAACTCCTTTTATTCCTAAGCTAGTGGCTATGGAGGCCTGTTAGAAGGAGAAGAAATAACATGGTAATTACAGATTTGAATTAGACCCAAAGTTGATTCTGGGAAAGATGGCTGGCCCAGAGCAAAACTGAACCGATGGAAACGTCTTCTTTTTTTTTAAGTTTCAAAACAAAGTTTATTAGAAAAAGAAGAGAAGGAAGGGAAACACACCAGAGCTGGCATGGGTGAAAGAAACCACCAGAAGCTTCTTGTATCTGTTCCTTCTCAGGCTATTCCCCTTCTGTGTCCTGTGTTCAGATAACCTCTTGTTAACCCTGGAGTCCTGGTTCAATTGTAAATTCTTATTCACACCTGACTGAGCCTCCACACCTTCTCCCAAACTTCTTTCCTCCTTCAAAGCATCTGTCCAACTTCCCATCACCTCGAGGCCTTCCTCATCCCTAGTTATCTGTGTGATGTGTTACCTCTAGGTCAACAAGTCTTTATTTGAACAATGATCTTCTTCAAGTAATAATGCAACACGAAGGGGTGGCCTAAAGGAAGGAGTTTTAGTCTCCTGACAAGCATGTCCCCTATAGTCACAGATGTCCAGTCTTGGGGGAGGAGTGTTGACTTTGAAACAGAGCAATCTTGGCTTAGGATGGGAGATCCTACCAATTCTTGTCTAGGAGTTCTTGGGCATGATGCTAAACTCTTAGCCTTGGTTTCTTCATCTATGAAGGACACATCATGATATCTACTTCTCAGGACAGAAGAGATACGAGATAACAGATGTCATGAGTTCAGCCCAGTGCCTGCAACAAAGTAGATTCTCCTCAGATGTAAGTTATTATGATTGCTTAGGCCACTGACCTTGCCTATGGGAATATCATTTTTTATGAAAGTTCTCCCGATTTGGTTGAAGGAGCAGCAGTGACGGAAAATGACTGGCTCTGCACCAGTCAGTCATAAACAGGCCTGAGCAATGGCGTGTCTATGTTGGCTGCCTGGGCTCAGCCCAAAGACAGTTCCAGGAATACATCTGCAAGTTCCAGTGGAAGGAGCATTCACTGATTCAGGAGTTAGGACAACCAGGTTCTAGGTGGTTTCACCTCAAACTGTCTATTTGATCTAGAAAGGGTGCATTATTTTCTGTGATAATTGAATGAGCAGCTATATATGTGGAAGCCTTTGAAAAGCATGAAGTGCCATATAGACCCTGGATATGAAGCATAGCATCACAAGTTTGGCCCCACAGGTGTCTCGAGAGAGCCCAAGTAAGATTCAAATGCACTCAAATTCACGAAAGGTCTGGGAAGCACAAGAATGAGGAGATCACACGGATCACCTGGGAAGACATTGGGACTTTGTTTTCAATAGATTGTTTTTCAGACCAGAGTATGTAAAGAGAGTCCTCTTCCTGTAGACACCTCAATTTTCATAAGGAAGTTTCATGAAGCTGCCTCTCTGGGATCAGGGAGAGGAAGCACTCTGCTTTCCTTTCTTCATCCTTAGAAAGATGTCCTCCCTCAAATGCTGACCTCTTCTTACAGTTCAGTGCCCTTTATGTAGTGATTGAAGGTGATAGGTTGGTTTTTAAATGGTGCTTCTCAGTCTCCCTGGAAGAAGGATGCAAACTGCGCTCACAGGTTTTTTGTTTTGGGGGTTTTTTTTTGAGCTAAGAATGTTGGGCAAGAAGAACCCCAAGTTCTAGGAGTTTTCTGAGCTTGAAGTGCTGAATATTTTAGCACCTTTCATCTTCAGTTTCAAACCTTTACTGGAATTCTCAGACAATAGAAGAAACTCGTCATTGCATTCTGTCAAATGGCTCTCCCACCACGTATTGGAACAGCATGCTTACACATAGGAAGACTGGTGATGGTGTTCACATTTGTCTCACTGCAGAAACTCAGGGATATATTACAACGATGTTCACATCAGACAGTGGCCTGGTTCAACACCAGCCAGTGCCCAAAGGGAGGGCAGATTGATGGATGAATATCACTGGAACACTTCTGTGCTTTTGCTGTTTCATTTAGCTAAAATTCTGTGGACCCCTGTTACATGCTCAGCACTGAGCTGGGCTCCCAGGTGGGAACCAGGGTCTAAAGAGACGTGATGACCTCCAGGAGATTGTAATCCAATAGAGAGAGCAGGCATGCAAATAACCAGGATACTGGACAGACTGACACGTGAAGCCTGGGTAAGGGCTCTAGTGCTGTGGGCGTACAGAGGGAGGGGCCATTCATCCAGATGGGCAGGCGGGGAGAGTGCCAGGAAGAGGAGACATCTGGGCTGGCCTCAAAAAACGAGTCAGGTGGGGAAGCAGAGCAGGGGGAACGTGTTTAAATGTATATGTGGATGAGGAAAGCTGGCCTAGATGAACGGTGTTGCATGGAGCAGATGGGGAAGAGGTAAGCCCCTCGTGGATACAGCTGGCAATTGGTGGCCTGGGGAAGGAAATGGGGCTAGGGAGACAGGCAGGAGACAGGACTTGGGAAGGGTGTCTTGAGGAGACATAATCTCCCTCCAAGAAGAACCTTATCTGTTTGTTCACTGCTGTTTTCAAGACCTGGTCAGCACCTGGCAGAGTGGGTGTTCAATAAATATTGATTAAATGTAGATATGACTATTGAGGAGTTATGAAGTTTGTTTTGTTTTTTTTTTTTCTGAGAAGAGGTATTTTTTATTTAATTTTTTTAAGATGTGGGATACAATACAGGTTAGGTATACAAATGTTCATTATGCTGGTACCCTTGTTGATGAGGTATGCCTCTCCTTCCCCCGGCAGGTTCCCTCAACTGGCAACCCCACCTCTCCTCCCCTGGCAGTTTCCTGCTACTGCCAGTCCCTATTTTATAATATTATGAAAATTGTTCAAGGTCCGCTTATAAGTGAGAACATATGGTACTCTGTTCTTTGTTTCTGTGATAGATCACTGAGTATGATCGACTCTTAAGCCATCCAAGTTGCTGCAAAGTCCATATGTTTGTCCTTCTTTGTGGCTGCATAATATTCCATTGTGTATATGTACCACATTTTTTAATTTAGTCCAGTTTTGATGGGCGGCATGGTTGGTTCCATGTTTTTGCTATTGTGAATAGAGCTGCAAAAAACATGCGTGTGCAGGTATCTTTTTTATAGAATGATTTGAGTTCCTCCGGGTATATTCCCAATAGGGGAATTGCTGGGTCATATGGAAGATCAACTTCTAGTTCTTTCAGAAATCGCCACACTGTCTTCCAAAGAGGTTGCACTAGTTTGCACTCCCACCAGCAGCGTAGAAGTGTTCCTTTTTCTCTGTGTCCTCCCCAGCATCTGTTGTTTGTTTTATCATTGATGGCCATTCTTACCGGGGTTAGGTGGCATCTCAATATGGTTTTGCATATCTCTGATGGTGAATGAGACTGAGCACTTTTTCATGTGTCTGTTGGCTGCCCACAATTAGTTGGTCCTTAGTCCTCCTTATGCTTCCTCTTCCGGTCTTGTGAGAAAAAAGCCGGGCAGGGGAGGACTGTGAAATGCTGGGGGTCCCCAGAGCTCTACTCCCTGATGTCAGACCTCAGAAGAGTTATGAAGTTTTATTCGTGCTTTAGAGTAGAGACTCTGCTGTTCCAAGGGTGAAAGAATAGCAGTGAGGTCTCCAGTAAGGTGGACACTTGCTGTCAGTTGCCCAGAACACGCCTTCTCACCTGACCACAGAACTCCTTCTTCCTGAGCAGAACTTGTTCCTTTTTGTCCAGCTACCCATGCCTGCGGCCCAGGGTTGGGAGTATACGTCAAGTTAAGTCAGCGCGTCCCTTCCCTGGGACTGTTCTGCTAGAACTCTGTCAAGGCCTCTGTATTTCCGCTGGGATTGTTCATCTAGAGGGATGTGAGTTTTGGAGCTACCAACAATCATCTCACCTAGCAAAGCAGGTAGACTGAAATCAGGCAGCAATACGCAGAGCTGAGAGATAAGGACATTGAGCCCTGACGGTCCTGGATCCAGACCTCCACGAGCCTCCATTAGGCAAGACAGTAAGTCCCCCTTCAGCTTAAATCACCTGGAGATAGGGCTTTATCCCAAGTAGCCATGGCGGTTCTGACTAGTACAATCAATGCAAAGACTATATCATAAGTCTCCATGACTGCTACAACTTGATAGCAAGATAACAAGACTTTGAAATCTACTAAAATCGACTACAGTGGCACTCGATTAGATATTTAACCAAGGCGCTCTGTCTTAACCAAAAGTTTTAGAAAACTTAAAGGTGTTTGCATTCACGCGATGTAGATATGTTCATTTTGTACCATAAATGTTGTGCCGAGGATCCAGTGTGCAGGTGGTGGGACAAGAAGAGAAAGAGTCTCTTCTGAAGACGGTTATTGTTATTCCTGTAATTCCTTTCCTTAACCCTCACTCGTTTCCATTCCCATGTTTTTTAGATTTAAATGTGAGGGTTCAGATTCTGATAGGAGCCATGTATCTCCCCCAAGTTCACCCAAAGAGGCAGAAACTTATAGGTTGGAGAAAGGTGGAAGACGTTGATGAGAAATAACATGGAGTTAGGTTTAAGGTAGGGAGCCTGAGGAGACATAATCTCCCTCCAAGAAGAGTCTTATCTGTTTGCTCACTGTTGTTTTCAAGACCTGGCCAGCACCTGGCACAGAGTGAATGTTCCATAAATATTTATTAAATGTAGATATGACTATTGAGGAGTTATGAGGTTTTATTCGTGCTTTAGAATAGTGGCTCTGCTGTGCAAAGGGTGAAAGAATCACAGTGACGTATCCAGGAAGGTTCTTCTTCTGGGAACTTTTCAAATTCGGAAATCTAAGAGGACTTGTGTGACTCCCAGGACATAGCTCGGGGACACAGTGAGACTTACAGACAAGTCCTCCAAGCCATCATGGTGAGTATTGGTAGCGTGGCGATCACATGGGATGAGGTGCTTGGAGAGAAGAGGGCCAGCTCAATCTCGGGGTTCCCTGTGGGGGAGTGAGAGTTGGCCAGCCGCAAGAGGTCTTCAAAGGCCAAGAGTCATCCCTCCTCCCATCCCCCTCTGGACCACAGCAACATTGCACAATCCCTACTTCCTTCTCCCCTGGAGCTCAGGGTCCACCCCAAGAAGGCACAGGGAGGGTGGGCAATCCTGAATGTGACTGGGTTTTTAACCTGAATGGGTTGAGTCATCACCGAATTTGACAGTATTTTCCTGGAATTATGAAGATTGTATTTCCGGCCGTCAGGCAGAAATGGGGTATTGAGACAGAAATTAAAATCCTGTTGGAGGAAAAAAGTGATACTTTCTTACCCTTGAGTTTGTGACTTAGGAAACGTGTACCCACGACATGTACTTTGGGGTGCTAATCTTTTGTGTCAAGGTAAAATCCTTAGTTAAAGGATAAGGGAGCAAAGGGGTTGGCAAGCAACACAAATCACCAACAAGCTTCTTCCTGTGCATGTGGTCTGCAGCCAGGCCCCACATGTGTGACCGTCTTTACCGGCAGGCTTCTGGCAAGAGGGTGATAAGCCTACTTGCCAGTGTCCACAGAGTTATAGGAAGCAGTCATTTCTGAAGGACCTTTGCCCAAAGTCAGACCTCCCATCTCTGATTTTAAAATACAGATTTGCCTAGGACTGATTAATTTGTGCAAATAATACTATTTAGTTTCTTTCAGGCAGCAATGCACAAACTTAGGCATGGACCAATTACCTTGTGGTGGCCGGGCACATTGGCTCATGCCTATATTCTCCGTACTTTGGAAAGCCAAGGTGAAAGGATCACTTGAGGCCAGAAGTCCAAGACCCTCCTGGGCAACATAAAGAGACCTTGTCTCTTCAAAAACTTAAACATAGCTGAGTGTGCGCCTGAGATCCTAGCTATGTGAGGGGGTCTCTTGAGTGCTACCTGGTGGGAAGGAGGGAAGGATGGTTGAGGAAATTCAGATCCCCAACTTTGACCCCTGAATTATGATTTTGATATAAGCGATCCTTGGTACACTCTTTGAGAAACAGTGTGAAGGGCATTGTATACCATTTGGGTTTCCTTAAAGGTTCTCAGCACGGGCAAATAATCCATTCGAATTCTCTCCCGCAGATCAGTTCTAAAGGCAAACCAAAGTTTTTAAGAGAGGAGAAATCACGTGAAAGGTAGTTTCTCTAGAAAGTTGACAGCAACTAGAAGAATAAACGTGCCTGGAATAGACATGACATCTTAATCATTGGTACTGAGGAGCTGTAATGCCAGACTATAGAAAGCTTAAATAAAACTGTAGCTCTTTTTCTTTTATTAAAGAAAGAAAGCCCAGGAGTACAATACCAGAAAAAGAACTAATTCGGTAAGCTTGCTGGTATGATATTGTCAGTCACACCAGTGATGAGGATAAAAGCTTTTAGCACATGAATAATTTCAGTGAAAGGGCTTTATCGCTTTTTATTTGCTGGGCATTTACGGGAGAATAAACATGCTGGTATATATTATATATGGAGTGAAAGTCAGCAGCATATGAAAGCAAAGACCCCCAGACCCAGTTACCAGAACAGACTATGGTTGCTTAGCAACCGGGCAACTGGAGAATTCTCTCTCCCTTTCTTTCTTTTGTTTTTAGATTGCAGCAACCTTTGATCAATTCTGGCTCTACAACAAAAGCCTTGGATATTTTGAGAGAAGGGTACCTGCTAATTTGTAGTAACAAGGACATAGACCGCGACACCAATTTCTCTCTCGAATTTCATGTTAAACAGCAAAACAGCCTCAGATTCCTTTTAAAAGTCTTATTGCTGCTGGGCTGGATCTCTGATGAATCAGAAGTTACATGATAATTGCTCCAAATCACTCTAAAAGATGTTTGCTGTCTGCCAGTTCCCCCTTGATTCTGCTCCTTGACCAGCTTTGGAATCCTAGGTTTGGGTTCAAAATTCAGTTGGGTTCCTTAAATCCCCAGGTCCTGAACCATCAGGAGACTTTAAATGATCAATCCTTTCAAAAAGGGCATGGGATTAGGAATGTTAAGCTAGCAAGGGCTTTATAAATCATCTGGCTCTTTCCAATCAAATTCTTACACAGCAACTTGCCAGCATCCACAGGTTCTGCGACCAACCAAGACAACTCACAGACTCTTCTTCTCCTCAGGGAGCTTTCTAAAGGTTTGAAGAGCAGGGAAGGGTGGAGGTAATGATCCGATTCGATTGGCATGCCCAACACAGAAGGAAAATATCTGACAGTTTGCATGTAGCATGTCACTGGAGATTCCTCGGGACAGAGCAGTTCCTGGCTTCCAGGGATCGAGCGGCCAACAGTCTGGGTCCTAGAGGTCGAGCTTATTTCAATGAAATTAACTTTCCTCAATCAATCAGTCAAGGACTCCTAATAGGTTAATAGCACCATTTCCTTAGATTGAAAGAGAGAAATGTACGAGATCGTGATGTGAAGGAGGCAGAAGGAGAGAAGTCAGGAAAGGTGGGAACCATGCCTTTCTGAACACTGTGGTTCTTGCTCTTGAAGGTCTTTCATGAGCCTGAGGTGAGTGGAGTTCATGTGAGCTGTCCAATTCCTTTCCTCTTTGAAAAGGAGGTTGAAGAGTAAGTTTGCACCCCAGCCGCCTCTCGGTCTTGGACCAGCTTCGGAGCGTCAATTGCCTAGACGGCCAAAGGCTAGTGTCATGGCCTCCCCATGGCTCAGTTAAATGATGAGTGTAATTCCCATGAGGTAAATTCCCCTGCCGGGTGGGTTGCAGGTGTAAAAGGAATGGCCTTAGTGTTGTTCTCCCAAACTTGTCCAAATGCCCAGGTGTGGCTGTGTCCTTTGATGTCTAAGGACACTGGGCACAGGGTAAGGGAAGTCATTTCTCCAAACTGGCCAGTCAAGTATTGTTGGGGATCCCAGAGGGATGGGATGGGGGAGGTCTGTCGGGTCTGCATTCTGGTTTTCTGCTCTGAATCAGGCGTGGGGTTCAGTTCACTGTGCATCACAAGCTCACAGCAGCTCTTTGCACTGTGCTAAGAAGAGGATGATCAACGGTCTCCTGCCCTGCAGATTCTCCAAGTCCAAGCCTGTTCTTGTTAGGCTGACGTCTGGCACCTGTCACTTTTCTCCCTGTCCTCAATTACTCCCACCTGAGCAACTGCCTGGGTGGGGAAGCACTTTGAACTTAAACTGTCTTTGTGTTTGCACCTCGAGTTGAGCTTTAATTGCAGTTCTCCACCTGCTTCTGCACTCCAGGAAACCTCGGGAACCCTCACGTGGCTCATTTGGAACCTGGAGAATCTCAGAGAGGCCGGTCAAAAACTCAGAGGCCTGGAAAAGAAGAATCCGCTGTTCATTTCTTCGTGGTTTGCCACGAACTCCCTCGCAAGCTGAGTCCTGTGTCCAGGAATAGGTTAACATAAAAGACATTGCATTTTAATGATTATTCTTTTCCTTTTAGGGAGGATTTAGGAATATGAGGTTATTGGTGCTGTAATACCTTCCGCTTTCCTTTGCTGCAAAAGGAGCTGAAAGCCAGAAATAAATAGGTTAGTGGGACAGTGGAGTTGTGAGAAAGCTCAGAGACACAAAGTAGTCACACAGGGCCATGGTTTTGAGTGGTTAGAAGCATATTACAGCTGGGACTGTTCCATTCTGAGGTCTGAATATTTGCAGTGACTCTAACCTAGTTACTGACAAGAACTACTCCTAATACAGTCTTCATGCCCTGGTTGAGGCTACAGCTGTTCAATTCAGTAGGAAAACAATTTAATTTAGTAAATAGTAAATTGGTAATTCCATGGCATAGGGGCAAATCAGATGCCAGGCTGGGTGAATTCCTTACTTTTCCCCAAGTTGAGTTAGAATCATGTAGGGATCACCTGTAAGCCTTTGTATCGTTACCCTCAGTTATTAATTTTACACTTGGGGGGCGGGGGGACAAGGCCAGAGAATTGGTATAATGGGGGAAATGGTCCACTGAGATTACAACAGAGATGTGCATTGCCTGCAGTTTGGAGACCTAGATATCTCTATTGCAAAACCTTTGAACTGGATGTATTGCCCAAGTTAAACATTTCCTGTAATTTTAGCTCTATCGGGTATTGAGAATGTTTTCTTGAGGAACCTCTTTGGAATTAACTGTTTGGGTAGAGTTCTCCCATCTTTAACATATTTAGTGTCTTGGTTTTAACCATTTGAGCAGACTCACAATTTGGGAAATTACCATTCAAGTGAAACGTCAACTCAAAAGCTCAGCTGAGTCATCACAATTCAAATGAAGGAAAGGAACAGCAAGTTGCCATCACTGTTTTCCTCCAAAGTTTTCCAGAAAGTACCTGAATTGGAAGGTAGCATGGGAGACCTGACAAGAGGAGCCTAGGCCTGGGGCAGGCCTCCTAGGCAGCATCCCTATCCACTTTCGAATCTGCGGACAAGAACATAGTTAATACTGAGCATCACCGGGGCAGACCTGGTGGATCCACAAAGCCTGAAACATTGGGAGTTGACCCATAAGAGGCATTTCAGGAGGACGTTGGGCAACCTGGGGACATCCCAACGTGGCTTTGTAAAGGAGTAGTTTTCGGTCCCCAATAAATACAAACCAAAGCACTGTTATGGTTTAACTTACCAACCTGCTCCTAAGAACTTTAGGAGAGTAAGACTTTCCGAGATGTGATTCCCATGTTTGTATCCCATGACCCACGGGGAACAATATAAAGAGAGATTAGGGCTTTTTCCAGTCCCTAAATTTCCTGGCTTCAGAGGACATGTACAGAGATGTATAGACTTTCCCCAGCCCAAGGATAGTCCCTGTGTGTGTGATGGAGTGTGACATCAGCCAGGTCCCTGGGACTCTGTGAAGATCTGGAGCAGGCATCATCACAGAGCCATGCTCTGCCCTCCAGCTTAGAGCAACTCCTCGTCTTTCTTCATTTCTCCCAGAAGAGGTTGGCCTCATATTTGTGTAACTGAATGTTCCAGTCTTATCAGAAAGTTGGGCAAATGTTTGTCTTTTATGGACTTAACATTTACAGTGTACTTAATCGTCTTAGTCCATTTGGGCTTCTATAACAAAATACCATAGACTGGATGGCTTCTAAACAATAGAAACTTATTTCTCACAGTTCTAGAGACTGGTGGTCTAAGATCGGGATGCCATCAGTGTTGGGTTCCAGCGAGAGCACTCTTCTAGGCTGTGGACTACCATCTTCTTGTAAGCTCGTCTAGTGGAAAAGAGAGTGGAGAAGCTCTCTGGGGGCACTTTCATAAAGCCACTTTCATAAAACGAGATGTGTTCATGAAGGCTCCACCCTCATAACCTAATTACCTCCCAAAGGTGACATCATCATCTTGGGAGTTAAGATTTCAGCATATGAATTTGGGAGAGACACATTCGGTCCATCGCACATATGGTACAGGAGTAACCAAAACACAATCGTCTCTCAATTACTCTTCTATACTCATTTATTAAGTACTTAATTTCATTCTAGTATCTGGCGTCCACCTACCCGAGAACTAATTCATCTGTGGATGAGTTACTTAATATTTCAGTGCCTCCGTTTCTCGATCTGTAAAGTGGGGTAATGATAGAATCTACCTCATAGAGTTGTTACAAGAATTAAATAATGTAATACACACATAGGCTTGGAAGAGAGCCTAGAACATAGTAAATGTTCCAGAAATGTGTTAATATTACATGCTATTACTGTATGTCAGAGGTCCTCAAACTTTTAAAACAGGGGGCCAGTTCACTGTCCCTCAGACCGTTGGAGGGGCGGACTAGAGTTTAAAAAAAAAAACTATGAACAAATTCCTTTTTTTTTTTTTAAACTCTAGTCCGCCCCTCCAACGGTCTGCGGGACAGTGAACTGGCCCCCTGTTTTAAAAGCTTGAGGACCCCTGCTGTATGTTATTCATGGACAGAGTATGTTTCAGTATTCATTGAGAGAGGTGTAGTGAATGACTTTACTTTCTTTAACATGATGACTGCACCAATTCTTTTCACAGCTCTAGTTATTCTCCCTGGTGATTAAATAGTTGGATTATCTCTTTCAAGGCTTGGTGATGTATTAAAAGGTCTCATGGTAGTTGGACCTCTTCTAAAACTGGAAACAATAGAAATCATAGAACCTGATCTTAATAATTTAGAAATCTATGAAAGTAATCTTTGAGACTTCCTTTCAGGTCATCTCGGCATCCATGTGATGCTCAAATAACTCTGGGAGCTGGAGTGGGAGCCTTGGGTAGTCTGTGTTAACAACCATATTCCAAATTTTCTAGCAAGAACCTGAAAATGGGAGTGTTTATGCTAGAAGTCACTTTAGATGTGGGAGACACTTTAGCCTTCAGATGGATGAATCACAGGGCCAGGGAGGGTCATGAGGAAGGAATACAGAAAGCCAGGTAATGAATGGAATGTACAAATTAATTTCTGGGACAATGGTCATTTCATCAGTTAATTCACTTTAATGCTTGATGTTCTCAAAACTTGCCCAAGCCTGAGTTTTATTTGAGCTTTGAAAAGTCCAGTCTTGGGACCAGAATGACAGCTTTACTGAGGATGTGTTGAATTTAAGAAGCTCTGTTCTGAGGCCAGGGTCAATTCTCTGGTTCTGCAGGCCAATGTGTGGAGGCGTCTGAGTCCTTGTCTTATTGTCTGTCAAATTGGGATAATCAGAGCCTGCCTCAAATAGTTATCATGCAGCTTAAATCTAAAGTCCTTGGTACAGTGCATGGCCAGTAGTATACAGATGTTTACTATTCTAATTATTTAAATTATGTATTCAAAGGGAGACTATCCAATTAACCAAAAATTCTAATTTGGCACGTTCTGTTTCATTGAGAGACCTCAGTAAATCAGCAAGTCTTGATATATAAATCTTTGTTTCTAACAGTGAGAGAAAGAGAACACACGACACAGTTGGGTTTGGAAGTATCAGGCATTTAAAAGATTTTTTCAGCCGGGCTCGGCGCATCAGCCTGTCATCCAGCACCTTGGGAGGCTGAGGAAAGTGTATTGCCTGAACCCGAGGGTTCAAGACCAGCCTGGTCAACTTGGCGAGATCTCATCTCTACAATCAATCAAAAAATTAACCGGGTCTGGTAGTGCACACCTGTAGTTCTGGCTACTTGGAAGGTGGAGGCAGAAGGATTGCCTAAGCCCAGCAGGTCAATGCTGGGGTGGCCACGAGTATGCCACTGCACTCCAGCCTGGGCAACAGATGACAAGTCAAAAAAATATTTTTCTTTTCTGGGTCATATACTTCTTCCCAGAAGAGTGTAGTATCTATGCAGACACTCCCTAAGACCCATTGATTATGAAGGTGAGGGCTTATCTTGTCTGCAACTGTCTTTTGATACCAGGGCAGGTTGCACCATAACTGTAGAATTTTCTCTCCCCCTTGACTGGGTTCTACAAAGAACAGCTCTTTTGCCATAAGACCGGGTCCCCAAAGAATGTTGCACTTGTAGCTCACGCCAGATTGACCCAAGACTGGAGGCCTCTAGGAAAAAGGCAGTTTATCCTAGCAGGAAAGGATTGTGACCTCAAGGGCTTGCATTAAAGTTAGTCACTAGGGGCAAACCCATGGAAGCTCGGGGAGCATCATTCTGAGTACTGAGGGCCTCCATTTTATTCAGTGCCCAGAGTCAATATGGCAGTCTTCCAGGTTCATTAAATGCTATTACAGGGACACAAAAAGGTGAGTAATCAATGCATGCTTATTTATGATACCCCTGTTCTTGTCATTCTGACGGCTATTGCCATGTATAATGTATTCTGGTCTGTTCATAATTATACTAAATGTCATCCCTCATATATTGAATTGTTAAGAAGTGAAATTCTAATTAAAAATCGGGACTTTTTAAAGGGGAACTAAGGTAGAGTAAATTTTCAAGGGAAATAAGGTTGATCGAGACATTCATGGATTTTCAGTTCTGGAGTGGATTGCAATGAATTAAGTGATGGGAGGATTTAGAGAGTCTCTCTCTACCTGTCAGTGTCTTTAGCTTTATGGCGAAGAAGGTCAAAGTATACCGATGTCCTTGTGGGAACCACAGTTTTATGATTAAATATGCCATGGTCTGGTGAAACAAGGGGATTATCAAACACGTGTTGTAGCATGTAAACAACTGTCTGTTCTTTGACGAGTCCACATGTTATTTATCGGTTAGTACTACATAACATTTTCATCATTCATTGCTTCATTTCTCTTCAGAGGTAAAGCAGCAATCCATGTAGGAAACAGAACCTTGACTAATTAGCAAGGCATGGCCTTCCGTCCCCCCCATAAACTCATTTATCAGATATGCTCCTGTTTTAATCAGTTCCCTTAGAAAGCAAATATTCTTTATCAGGCATGTCTCTATTTTAACCAATTACTTTATTGCATTTTTATTACAAGTGCAAAGGTTAGCCAAAGTCAATGCTGGCCATCTAGAGGGCCCTTAGTCACAGCAAACACTGCTGATCAAGGAAGTCTGGAACCAGGCTTCTTATTGTCCAAACTGTCATTAGAGCCTAAGTAATTATTATAAATGTCTTTTATATGTCAACCATTATGTTGAAAGTCTCCTCAAGTTCAAGCACAGGAGGGGGAAATCACCTCCTCCTTGGATTCCTCTGATAACCTTGTACGAGATTATTTTCTCAACCCTAAACGAATGTGGATAAAAATGGCCTTTTGTGAAGTAAAGTTTATGGTACAATCTGGTCATAAATAGAGGTTGTTAGAAGCCCAAGTGTTCATTGCACACTTGTCCATTTGGACAAAAATCTCAGTTTTCGTGTGAATTTGAATTTTAAAATTTATTTGGCTATTTGACTATTTGTCTTAGACCAGTCCTTTGTTCATTCCAACAAACACGTACACCACATATTTTACTGCTGCAAATCCTCTATTGAGTAGACAGGAGATGGGAAGGGATGGGAACCAGGAAAATACATGAACCTTGGTTTTTTTAAGGGCTTAGAGCACCCCTAATGCTTATTCTGCGAATTCTTGAGCCAAATTCTGAACTCCCCTCTGACTTTGTTTCGTTTTGTAGTGAAGACTTTGGGAAGTGGGGAGAGGTACCAGTAAAAGGGGCAGGTGGGGCCCTTTGGACTGTTGAATTGAGTGGCTACCGTTACTTTTGGTTAGATGGCAGAGTTCTGTGACATTGAGTAAGTCTCACAACCTTTTAAAGGGTCCTGCGGGATAAGTATTTCTCGAAGTGTGACTTATCAGCATCGCTTCCTGCTTGTCAAAAATGTGGCTTTTCAGCCAGGCTCGGTGACTCAGCCTGTCATCCCAGCTCTTTGGGAGGTCAAGGCGAGTGGAGTGCCTGAGACCACAAGTTCGAGAACAGCCCAGGCACCTTGGCCAGACCTCATCTCTACAATAAATCAAGAAATTAGCTGGGCGTGGTAGTGCCCACCTGTAGTTCCAGCTCCTTGGAAGGCTGAGGCAGAAGGATCGCTGGAGCCCAGCAGGTCGAGGCTGCGGT
This sequence comes from Cephalopachus bancanus, assembly GCA_027257055.1. NCBI lineage: Eukaryota > Metazoa > Chordata > Mammalia > Primates > Tarsiidae > Cephalopachus > Cephalopachus bancanus. The sequence continues at coordinate 738,033 of JAPVLO010000042.1, forward strand.
GGCCATGAGCATGCCACTGCACCCCAGCCTGGGCGATGCAGTGAGACTCCAACTCAAAAAAACCAAACCAAACAAACAACAACAAAAAAATGGCTTCCTGGCCCCACTCCAGACCCTTGAACCGCTGAGGTGGGACCCGATTCTGCGTGTTCACCTTGCCTGAAGGTGCGACTCATAACCCCAACACTCAGAGGACCACTGACTGGATGAACTCTGAGCCTCCTTGTGCTGGTAAAACCCCTGTTGCAGGTGGGGACATGGTGTGGATAACAGATGCAGGTGTACGTGTGGGTGGGTGGATCTGGGCTCAGCTGACAGCAGGTAGCTTGATAGGGCATTATTTCAGGAGCAAGGCGGACGGTCCGTGGGCCAATCATCAGGGAGGGATGGGGCTCAATGTCTGGTTGCATCCATGCACACTTCTCTGAGACACACCACCTTCTCTTTCTGGGTGAGCTGGTGTAAGAAGACTCCATGCCCAGGAGGAGGGCAGAAACCCCAGGCAAGTGTCTGGAAGTTTGGCTGCTTGTAGACCAAATAGCCTGACGCTTGACTCTACTCACATTGTGTTTGAATGTGTGGGGATTCTGTGGACACAGTCTTTATCTCCAGAATTGTGAGCAATGTGGACACGATTCCTCCCTCCTCTTCCTCCCTCTTCCCTTCCTTTCTTCCTTCTCTCCTTCCTTCCCTCTTTCCTCTCTCCCTCCCCCCTGCGGTGTTGCAGATCTCATTGACTAGCTGTCTAGAAGGGTAGCTGGTTTTGCCTTTCACCAGCTGCCCAACGGAATTAGAAAACACTCAGAGACCTTGCAGTTCCATGAATTTAATGCTTACTTACTGCCAAAATGGACAAGTCCAGTAAGTAAATTACCTGCCTGCAGTACCAACCGAAGTGATTCATTTAGTTGAGGACTGGCCAACACAAAACTGGGACTGGGGAGTGAGCCAGTTCACAGTTCGTGCTGCAATTTTGGATCTGAATCACTTTAGCACGAGCCCTCCTTGCTGCCCTGACTCCAAGGCAGAGCGGCCATGCTCCCTCCTATACCTGCATTGCTCCCTGGTGGGGCTTCCAGCCAGCACCAGCCATACTGCATTAGTATTTGCCTCTCTCACTGGATTGTGAGGTGGGTACAGTGTCTCACCCTTCCGTATCTCCAATGCCTGGCAATGCCCCGGGCACGTAGTAACGCTGTGTATTAGTTTACTAAGGCAACCAAACAAAGTGCCACATGCTGGGTGACTGAAACAACGGTGGGTCCCATACATGTAACCTCTATACAACTCTGTGTGTTTGTGCCTGAGGTCCTCAGTCACTGCTTGTTGAATGAACTTATGTGGAGACACATACCACGTCACGGTGTTTTGGTCAAAGACAGACCACATTTACACAAGGTGGCGGACCCATAGATACTAAGACTGTATTCTTAATTTGCCTTCTCTACGTTTAGATGTGTGTTTAGATACACAAATGCCATTGTGTACAATTGCCAACAGTATGCAGTGCGGAAGCATGCCAAGCAGGTTTGTAGCCTAGGAGCAAGAAGCTATTCCAAATAGTGTAGGTGTGTAATTGGCTGTACCATCTAGGTTTGCGTAAGTGCACTTTGATGCTTCAATGACAAAATTGCCTAGTAACACATTCCTCAGAATGTTTGAGGTCTGACAATTAAGTTCGCAAATTCATCCCTAGAAAAAGTGCTATATAACTCATTGCTGAATATCACCTAGGGTCACCATAGAAGTCCTCCCCTTGTGAAGCTATGCACCAACACCAGTGCCTAGTGCCCCTAGCAAAGCAATTTTGGAACTTGTTATCTGGAATGGACATCAGAACTGTCATTGTATTACCCCTGATCTCCCAAATGTCATCAGAATGTCTTCCTTTCAGTATTTCCTTTATCTTTGAATAAAGAAAAGAGTCATTGGGGTCAGATCAGGTGAGTGGGGAGGGCGTTCTAATAGAGTTATTTATTGACTGACTGAAACTCCCTCATAGACGGTGCTGTGTGAGGCGGTACATTGTCGTGATGCAAGAGCTCCTTTGGGACCATTTTCACACACACTTTTCTCACGTCAAGATTTTCAGTTAAAAGTTTCCTGTTTCTCTATTGATTTTTATTTGGTCTGTTATGCTTCTCACAGTCAGCCTGTGATTTTGATGCATAATTTGATGAATTTTTGTAATGTTTTCATCAGTTCCGCTCGTTACCAGCCATCCTGAATTCTCTTCATCGGTGACTTCAGAAAAATGTTTAATTCATTTATACACTGCCATTTTCTTCATGGAATTATCCCCATAAACTTGGACTAACATGTCTCTTATTTCAATTCCGCTCTTGGCAAGTTTAACAAAAAAACTAATGTTTGTTCGTAGGTCTAATTCAAGCTTCAGCATTCTTGGGCTGGCACACAAAAACATGCAACAACAAGGAATTCCACTCAGCCAGACACTGCCACACATCAACATGAACACAGCTGGGAGACACTGATATACCGAGGTTATGAAACTTTACTGAGTTGTTTGTACAGTCCTGTCAACATAAGCTTATAGCCAAGTTCACAAACTTAATCGTCAGACTGTATATCCCTGTTGTTAAGTGATGTGTTACTATACAGCATGCATAGTATGATTTTTTTAATCAATACTTTTTCTTATGGTTTTGTGGGGTACAAGCATAGTATGATTTAATGAGCGGTTACTTTGTGCTGGTCACTGTGCTTTGCAATTGAACATATTTATCTCATTGAATTTGCTGTCTTCTGCAGTGGGTATACTTTCATCCTCACTTAACAGATGGGAAGGCTGAGGCTTATTGAGGTTGGGTGATTTGCCCAAGCTCATAGAGCTGGTAAGTGATGAAACCAGGATTTGAGTCGGGGTAGGCCAGCAGGGTCAGTTATTGACTGTGCTTCATGACTACTCCACATGAAACGGTAGTCACACAAGGAATCAAGAACAAACCAAACCAGAGCCAGCATTCCTTGCTCTGGGGTCAGTGCCCAGACCCAAGTGCAGCTAGTGTATATCCTTTAAAAGAATCCACAGGGTGAATTTTTCCATCTTGACACAGCTCAGATTTCTCATCGCCTAATCTCTGTTTGGCTCACTCTAGTTATTTTTTGATGCAGGTTTGCTTCCTTTAGGATGCATGCAAGCACGTATACACACCCACATTCATGCTGTTCAGCTCACTCGGCTTGTAAACAGATCTTGGTATTTCCCCGTTCCCATCCTTTCCCAGATGTGTCTTTCAACTTCTTCCTGTCTCCTTCACCCCAAGCAGCCAGCATGGGAATTCGGGACTTTTAAATTGTGTCGTTTACCAAGGGATGTTCCCCAGTGCCACTTTAGAAGACTCAGTCTGCAAAGTAGACAATGGAAAAATAAAGTATCAGTTTCCCCTTGGAACTAGCAAAAAAGGGGTCTTCCTTCAGCAGACAATTTATCACTAACAGTATAAATATGGAGGAAAATATTTTTGGTAGTAAAATTCTCAAAGTATATTTCAGAAATTATAGTTTTAAGACATAGTAACGACATTCCCATTTTTTCTTTCCTCCAATGGCAAGGCCTGATGAGCCAAGGGATGGGGGTCTCACCCCCTCTCGGCCAGCCCAGCCACATCCTGCTTTGGGGCGTGTCACTATAGCTCACGCCTCTGGGAGCCAGGTGTGTGCATCTGCGGGCTGGATTTGGCCGTAAATTATGTTTTGCTTTCTGTCAGCTGCCTGACAGCTAAAATCATATTTGCTGTCAGAGGTGACAGGGGCCACAATAGTGATGTATTAAAGTGCTGCAAAGTCACAGGGGAGCAGGCTGGCAGGTTCCTCTCACTCCTCTGCTGTCACCTGCTTCCTGCAGGAGGTGACCAGAGCCAGAGCCAGCATGCCCATAGCACCCGCGGCCAGAACAGGGCTGGATGGTCAGGGCACATGTATTGGGAGAGTGCCGTGAATGAGGCATAGTCGCATCCAAGTCAAGGAAGGCATGGTCAGCTCCCATGCACGTCTCCTAACAGGCTTAAGGTGTTGGCAGAATCCCACCCTTCAATTGTGCCCTGCGACAAAATGCAAAATCCATCCCTGTAATTGCTGTCAAGCCCTGATTCCAAAGCACTTTGACTATAGTCAAATGAATATGTAAACTCACAGCCAACAGGCCGAATTTTCCCCAAATGACTGGTTCTTTTCCCACCTCCCCAGGCCCCACCAGATGTCTATTTTTCCTTTTTAGAGACCAAAGTCAAGTGTCTTTTCAACTGGTGCTACCCACAGTATTGTAGCTTCACTGCTCACTCATAGAAACGTATTCTTGTGCTCCACCCAGTCCCATAGAATACACAGTCTCTCCTCTGTGTCTGTCAAATTCTTTGTCCCTTCTTTTCCTGGATTCCTACCACATTCACAGGAGCGCCCTGTAGGATTGGACCTGGCGTCTGAAGCCTTGTTGTTGCAAACCCGGTGTGTAAGCCCATTTTGCACTGCTGTAAGGAACACGGAGGCTGGGTCATTTGTAAAGAAAAGAGGTATGTTTGACTCACAGTTCTGCAGGTGGTATAAGTAAGGCACTAGCATTTGCTTGGCTTCTGGCGAGGCCTCGGGAAGCCTATACTCATGGTGGGGCAGGCATGTCACAAGATAAGAGCGGGATCAAGAGGAAAGGGGGAGGGAGGCGTCAGACTCTTTTTAACAGTCAGATCTCATGGTAACAAATAGAGTGAGGCTGGGTACGATAGAATCCCAGCACTTTGGGAGGCCAAGGCAGGAGGGTTGCTTGAGCCCAGGAGTTCGAGACCAGCCTGGGCAACATAGCGAGACCTCACCTTCACAAATAATTAAAAATTTAGCTGGCATGGTGGTGTGCTCCTGTGGTCCCAGCTACTCGGAAAGTCGAGGCAGAAGGACTGCCTGAGACCAGGAGATCGAGGCTGTGGTAGCCGTGATTGTGCCACTGCCCTTCAATCTAGGTGACAAAGTGAGACTCAAACAACAATGACAACCACAGATAGAGAACTCACCCATGACCAGAAGAATGGCTCCAAGACATGAAGGATCCACCCTCATGACCCAAACACCCCCCACCAGGCCCCGTCTCCAACACTGGGGATCAGGTTTCGATCTGAGATTTGGGAGGAACAGATATTCAAACTTTATCACTCAGCACCCTATCAGTGATGGCTACCACTTCTCAAGGCCATGTTGAGAGCCAGCCATCGCGCTTGAACCTCATTTTCAGATTCCCCCTGGACATAAGTGGGAGAATCAGAGTTTGAACCGAGGCCTGCCCTACCTCCAGAGCCCAGGCCTTCACCTCTCTGTCTTTGTTTTGAACATGTATGTTAGGGCGTTCAGCCATGCATCCTACGGGCCCTGCGCTTAGAAAGGCCTTCTGTTTGGTGTTTGATGATCTGTGGGCGTTGAGTTCTGAAATTCTTAATCATGTTGTCTTTGAGTTTGTGTTGTGTAAGTGAAGTCTGATGGGACAATGGCACGCGTGCTAGGAACTTATAGCCTCAGTCCACTGCCTCCTCCAGACTGATTCTCGGGCTGTGTTTCCCAGTGGTCCCCTGGCATCTCAGGCCCTGCCCAGCTTCCCCTCCCTCCTGACCGCTGCCATCCTCGGCCTGAGTGTTACCGCTGGCAGGGTCTGAGTGTGGCAGAGCGGGCAGGGGTCAGGTGTATGTCCTTCAGCATCTGAGGTTGGTTGGTGGTGGCACCTCCATCCTGGCTGACAGGCCCACAGTGTGTTTGGGAGATGGCTCAGCTGGGGCCTTTTGTTCGCCCCCAATTCAGATCCTGAGCACATCCTGGTATAGAAATTGCAGTCCTTTGGGGCAGTCCAATGCCCATCTGTGAGCATTGGAGAGTCAGGCCTATGGGAAGGGGAGACTGACTTTCTCACCCCAGGCCAGAGCATGACATTTTCATCTTGTCCTGGGTCCAGCTAATGATGAAGTGGGTTCCGTCCTCAGGTTTATGGAAACAACAGTTGTAGGAAATAGAAAGTCGTGGAGATTTGGACCGTGGGGTGAGGGCTGTCTTGGGGGAGTGGGTTCCAATGCCCTGAACTCACCCAGCTGAACACTTTTAGGAATACAGTAGGTAGGCTCCACATTTTCTATTTGGAAGAAGATATACATCAGTAGAAAAAGCAGCTTTTCCTTACAAACATCACAAGCCAGAGAAGCAAAACAATTGCAGTCAACAGGTGGGAAAGGGTAGAGGGATTAGGGTTCTATTTCAAGACACAGAATTTCATCCTTTTGATTTGGGGGTTTTAACCCAAGCCCAAGGAGGTCAATGTATGTTAGCTTCTGGCCCAGCACATAATGACCCTGAAATACTTACAGGTGTGACAAACCATTTAAGGTCAAGCAGATCCTGAAGTTTGGAGATGGCATCTTGCCTGACGTCCTGCAGCCCATGCGTCATGGAACTCCAGAGAATCAGAGCTGGAAAGAAAGGTGCATGTTCAAACTTTCCTTTTGCCCAGGAGAAAACTGAGGCTAGGATAAATGTTCTTTACTTCTTCACGCACGAGGGCCTAATACCAAGGGTTTCAAGGTTCTTTACCTGAATTAAAGGGTGATGATAGTAAGAGCTCACACTGAGTATTTAATATATCCTAGGTATAGAACTAGGCACTTCATACACATTAGCTCATTTAAACCTCAGAGAACACTTCCAGGTAGATATTTCTTTTTTTTTTTTTTTTTGAGTTGGAGTCTCACTCTGTCGCCTAGACTGGAGTGCAGTGGCCGCTCCCGGCCACCGCAGCCTCGACCTGCTGGGCTTGGTGATCCTTCCACCTCAGCTTTCCAAGTAGCTGGAACTACAAGTGCGTGCTACCATGCCCAGCTCATTTTTATTTGTTGTAGAGATGAGGTCTCGCCAAGTTGCCCAGGTGGGTCTCAAACCTGTGGGCTCAGGCAATCCACTCACCTCAGCCTCCCAAAGCACGGGATTACAGGCTGAGCCACCGAGCCTGGCTTCCAGGTAGATATTTCAAGGGAGTCCTGCCAAATGCACATTTGACTTGTGCAAATTCAACTGTGTGTTAGCTTCCTGGAGGCTGCCTAACAAGAAACCGCAAACTCGGTGGCTTAGACAACAGAAATTTATTGTCTCACAGTTCTGAGGCTGGAAGCCAGAAATCAGGGTGTCGTCAGGGTTGGTTTCTTCCGAGGGCTGTGAAGGAGAATCTGCCCCATGCCTCTCTCCTGGCTTCTGGTAGCCTTAGGCGTTCCTTAGTTTGCAGATAACCTCTTCTTCCTGTTTCTTCAAATTGCTTGCCCTCTATACATGTCTCTGTGTCCAAGTGTCCCCTTTTTGTGAGGACATTAGTCATATTGGATTAGGGCTCACCATAATGACCTCATTTTAACTTGATTGCCTCTCTAAAGACCCTATCTCCAAATAAGGTCATATTCTGAGGTGCTAGTGGTTAAGGCGTTGACATATTTTTTTTTGAGGGGGTAGGGGAGAGGGGAGACACAATTAAGCTCGGAACAAAGGGTGTACACTCAGGGGAGAGAGAGATTCAGAAGGGAAGGCTATTCTATCATGCTTTCTCTGGAAGACTGTCTGCATGGAAGGAGGGTGAGACAGGAGTTTCTCCCCCATCAGATTCAGTTCCCATGTGCCTTCCAACGTGTGATCATCTGACTATGTGGAATGTGATTATAACCATTTGACAGAGCTATTTTTCATACAGCTTAGCCTCTAAAGACAAAGCTTCCATATCCTCTCCTGATGAACTAAAGAGACTCAGCTCTGTGCAGTGAGAGATGCTTTGTTGATCTCCAATGAGAGGGGAGACTCTATTACTGAACTGTGACTGACTTAAGGGGTTTCAAGGGTAGCTCCATCAATAGTGATTCTTGCTGTAGGCACTGACTTTAGCATCCAAATCGGATAAAATTGCAAATGCCACTGCATTTTTCCCGTCAAAAAATAGCAACCCTGGAAACTCAGAGAGAGTTAGTTCCTTCCTCAAGGTCCCATGGCTGGTACATAGTCATTGAGTTCAGGTCTAATCCAAAATCCATGCCCTATTGTCCAAAATTTGCTATGGGATCAAGAGACAATTAGGTGTTCCCTCCAACCCTCAGCTCTAGGACTAAGCTACTGGAGTCTGGGGGAAAGGCTGCAGTGGAATTTGGAAGAATCTGCCTCCCTCTAAAAGAGAAACTAGCTGCTATATTCCTCCTTTTCTCTTGGGTTTTAAAGTTACCTGGAAAGGCAGGGAAGACCATCCTATTCACAGATGAAGACAGCACTATTGAAAAGGGCTTCAAGGAGCAATATTTTTTCCACAGATTTATGTGTATGAAACCCAACATTTCTAAGCTTGGGCTAATGTCTGAACAGGTGCTGAGGAGGAAAAGCCATTCAACCGAGAACTTGAAGCTGAGGTGTAGGGAAAAGAAGCAGGAGAGAAGGTTCGACAGGTGGACCTAACCCAGAACAGGCATCAAGAATCCAGCCAAGGGATCACTGCCACCTCTCCTGCGACCGAGACGTCCTGCCTGCTGTGAGTCTCCTGCCTGTGCCCTGAGGCAGGCATCCATTGCCAGTCTCTGCTGGTTCCTGTCCGGCCCCAACCCCTCTGGGGCAGCAGCTGATATAGCACCACCTGCTGGCGATTCAAGGTAACAACACCGAAACGGGAGAAACAAGCTTGAAAAAGACATAGGCTAGAGCGGTGGACGCAGGGTGATCTGAACTGTCCTTCACAGCAGACCAGGGGCAACTGACCCTAACTGCACCCTAATTTACCTGCTTGAAAAGAAAGCTAGAAATCAGACATGAAAGGACATTGGACTTAAACGAAAAGTCTCAGAGTGTGCTTCATTGATTCTGTTAGTTTAATGACTTAATTCTATTCCTACCGTATTGTTCCTTTTTTTTCTCTCTTCCTTTTCTTCTCTTTTCTTCTCTCTGTAAGCCATATCTTTGTACAGAGGAACAGCACCCAATAAGGTGGTTGGTTAGCTTGTATGTTAGCATCACTATATGTTTTATTTTTTTTTGTATGGGAGTTGGTTCGTCTGTAGCTGTGGTCTATTGTTTTTATCTGTTTCAGTATAAGTCTCTCTCTCCATTTGTTGGCACACATTTGTGTCCCCCCTTACTCCTTTATCTCTCCACCCCCCTCTTCGACCCACTGTCTGCTCCATTCTCTTCCCTCTGCTAACCACATTTTATTTCAGGGAGTAAACCTACAGTCCCACTGCATGGACAGATTCCAAGGCAGTGGGGGATTGGGTTCCAGATTATCCACACACCTGTCAGCAAATACCAGGACCTGCAGATAGATTTTGAAACACAGCTCCCCCCTTAAGTAAATCTCAAAACTGCAAAAAGGACCACCCCCAACCTACAGTGCAACTCCAGAATTGAACAAAGTAAGAGGACATACATAAAGAATAGGAGATTGAACAAACAGAAGTAAAACCAATCCCTTTACCCCTGAATAACAGAATTAAAGAAGACGGTGATGTGGAGGGAAGTAAAAAGTAGGGAGGGGGAAAACCACACAAATGAAGAAAAATCAAAAGAAGAATATAGGTCTCACACAGACCCCTGGGAGATCGGACACTGAGAAAACAGATTCTGGAACACAAACAATGAAGAGCCCCCAGAATGACTGGTCACATGCAACAAACCCAGACATCAAGACATTAATGGAGAGAATTTAAAAAATTGAGGAGAGACAAGAGGAAAATAGGAAGGCGCTGATGTCAGAAATAACAGCAGTAAAGAATACTGTGATGGAAATGAATAACAGACTAATGAGCATGGAAAGCAGAATCAGCCAAGCAAAAGAAAGAATCTCAGAGCTCGAATACCAAAACACAGAACTAACCCAAACTGTCAAAAGCATAGAAAAGAAGCTCAAAAAGGCAGAACAAAACCTGCAAGAGATGAATGATCACTTCAGGAGAACAAACCTAAGAGTAATTGGGCTTCCTGAGGCAGAGAGATAAACAGAAGCCACACTGGAACAAATATTTCATGAAATCATTCAAGAAAACTTCCCTCATCTCATCAAGGATGAAAAAATTCAAGCACAAGAGATTTAGAGAACCCCTGAAAGACAACAAATGAGAAGACCAACTCCCAGACACATAATAATTTGCCTAAACAAAGTAGCTATAAAAGAAAAAATCCTAAAGGCAGCAACAGAAAAAGACCAGACTACCTACTAAGGAAGACCAATTAGAATAGCAGCAGATTTATCCACAGAAACCCTTCAGGCTAAGAGAGCCTGGAGCCCTATCTTCAAAGTTCTAAAAGATAAACAATTTCAACCAAGAATATCCTACCCAGCCAAACTAAGCTTCATTAGTGAGGGAGAATTGAAATCTTTCCCAGATATCCAATCCCTAAGAACCTACACTGCCACCAGACCACCTCTACAAGAAACACTTAAGAAAGTACTGAATACAGAAGAAAAAGAAAAAAGAACAGCAACATTCTTCACGAGAGTACAGGCAGAAGATTAAAAACACACATGAGCCAACTCCAAAACCCAAAGAAAGACAACAAACAAACAGGAACAATTCTGTAAGAATCTTATGACAAGGATCAACTCTTGCATTTCAATTATTAACCTAAATGTGAGCGGACTAAATGCACCACTGAAAAGACATAGAATGGCAAAATGGATAAAATATCATCAGGCAACAATCTATTGCCTTCAAGAGACTCACCTCACTAGAAAAGACACCCACAGACTCAAAGTAAAAGGATGGGAAACTTTCAGGCGAATGGAATACAAAAGAAAGGAGTAGCGATCTTAATTTCAGACAAAATACCCTTCAAGCTATTAAAAATCAAAAAAGATACAGAAGGCCACTACATAATGATAAAAGGCTCAATCCATCAACAAGAAATATCTATCCTAAACATATATGCACCCAACATAGGTGTGCCAACTTTCATAAAGCAACTTCTAGGAAAACTAAAGAAAGATATTGACTCTAACACCATCATAACTGGGGACTTTAATATCCCACTCACAACCCTAGACAGATCATCAGGACAAAAAATCAGCAAGGAGATCTGGAACCTCAATGTGACTTTGGGCCAAATGGACTTAATTGATACCTACAGAACACTCCATACAAAGACCACAGAATATACATTCTACTTATCACTGCATACAATGTATTCTAAGATTGACCATGTAATTGGCCATAAATCAAGCATAAGCAAATTTAAAAGGACCAAAATTCTACCATGCACCTTCTCTGACCACAGTGGAATAAAAATAAATATTGACACCAACAAAGTCCCCCCAAAACCCACAAAGACATGGACAATAAACAGCATGATGCTAAACAACTCCTGGGTCGATGATGAAATCAAAACAGAGATCAAAAGTTACCTGGAAACAAATGAAAATGAAGAAACATCTTACCAAAATCTCTGGGACACCTTGAAAGCTGTAGTAAGAGGGGAATTTATATCCCTACAAACACACATGAAGAAAATGGAAGGAACACAAATTAACAACTTAACAAGCCACCTAAAGAAGCTGGAAAAGCAAGACCACAAAAACCCTAATTTCAGCAGAAGAATCCAGATCACCAAAATAAAAGCCCAAATCCAGGACACAGAAAACAAAAAGATAATATTAAAAAATCAATGAAACAGAAAGCTGGTTCTTTGAATGGATAAACAAGATTGATGGTCCCCTAGCTAGACTGACCAAGAAAAAATGAGAAAAAAACCAAATAAGCACAATCAGAAACACAAAAGATGAAGTCACATCTGATCCTGAAGAAATACAAAAGATCATTAGAGACTACTACGTACACTTGTATGGAAACAAACTTGAAAACCTTAAGGAAATGGAGAACTTTCTGACATCACACAACCTACCTATATTGGAACAAGAAGAAATTGAGACCCTAAATAGACCAATAACAATCAAGGAAATCGACTACGTAATAAGAAAGCTTCCTACAAAAAAAAGCCCTGGTCGAGATGGCTTTCCAGCAGAATTCTACAAGACATTTAAGGAGGAGCTGATACTAATCCTACTGAAGGTATTCCAGGCAATTGAAAAAGATGGAACTCTTCCCAAATGATTTTACGAAGCCAACATCACATTGATACCCAAGCCAGGTAAAGATCCAACAAAGAAAGAGAACTACAGGCCAATATCTTTGATGAACATAGATGCTAAAATTCTCAACAAGATCCTAGCAAACCGGATTCAGCAATACATCTCAAAAATCATCCATCATGACCAAGTAGGCTTCATTCCTGGGACGCAAGGCTGGTTCAACATTTGTAAAACTATAAATGTAATTAAATACATCAACAGATGTCAAAACAGAAACCACATGATTATATCATTAGATGCAGAAAAAGCTTTTGATAAAATCCAGCACCCCTTCTTGATAAAAACCCTTGAACATCTAGGCATACGGGGAACATACCTCAAAGTAGTAAAAGCCATCTATGAGAAACCCACAGCCAGCATACTCCTAAATGGACAAAAATTGGAACCATTTCCCCTGAAAACTGGAACAAGACAAGGGTGCCCACTCTCACCCCTCCTGTTCAACATAGTATTGGAAGTCCTGTCTCGAGCAATCAGAGAAGAGGAGGCAATCAGGGGTATCCAAATAGGAAAAGAGGAAGTCAAGTTATCTCTCTTTGCAGATGATATGATTGTGTACCTTGAAAACCCAAGAGAATCTGTCAAAAACCTCTTTACACTGATGAAGGCCTTTGGCAAAGTCTCAGGATATAAAATAAATGTGCAAAAGACAATCGCATTTCTCTACACCAATAATAAACAAGCAGAAACCCAAATAAAAAACACAATTCCATTCACAATAGCCACCAAAAAAAAAAATGAAATACCTTGGCATCTTCCTAACCAGAGACATGAAAGACCTTTACAATGAAAATTACAAAACACTGCTCAAAGAAATCAAAGATGACACAAACAAGTGGAAAAATATCCCATGCTCATGGATTGGAAGAATCAACATTGTGAAGATGTCCATCTTACCTAAGGCAATCTACAAATTCAATGCAATACCCATCAAATTACCAGCAACATTCTTCTCAGACCTAGAAAAGACAACACAGGAATTCATGGAAACACAAACATCCAAGAATAGCCAGAACAATCCTCAGCAAAAAAACAAAGCAGGTGGTATCACATTACCAGACTTCAAACTTTACTATAAGGCTACAATCATCAAAACAGCTTGGTATTGGTATAGGAACAGGCATATAGATCAATGAAATAGAATTGAGATTCCAGAAGCAAAACCTCAATTTCTCAACCAACTCATCTTTGACAAGGCCTCTACCACCTACCACTGGGGAGAGGAGAACGTATTCAGTAAATGGTGCTGGGAAAACTGGCTGACTACATGCAGAAGATTGAAACAGGATCCCTATCTATCCCCATGCACAAAGTTTAACTCCAAATGAATCAGAGACCTAAATGTAAAACCTCAAACCATAAGAACTTTAGAAAACGAAGGAAATACCCTCATGGAAATCGGAACTGGCATCCAGTTCCTGAACAAAACCCGAAACCCACAGGTCATAAGAGAGAAGATAGACAAGTGGGACCTTATTAAACTGACAAGCTTCTGCAAGGCCAAAGAAACCATCAAGAGAGCAGGGAGACAGCCCACAGACTGGGAAAAAGTATTTGCCAACACCAGGTCTGACAAAGGCTTAACATCCTGGATCTACAAGGAACTCAAACGTGCTGAAAAGAAAAAAAACAAACAACCCCATTATAAAATGGGCAAAAGATATGAACAGATACTTCACAAAAGAGGACATCCGAGCAGCCAACAGACACATGAAGAAATGTGCAACCTCACTAATAATCAGGGAGATGCAAATCAAAACCACACTGAGATACCACCTAACCCCAGTCAGAATGGCAATTATCAACAAGTCAAATAACAGCTGCTGGAGAGGGTGTAGCGAAAAGGGAACACTTCTACACTGTTGGTGGGAGTGTAAACTAGTGTAACCTCTGTGGAAAGCAGTGTGGCAATTCCTAAAAGCTCTAAATATCGACCTCCCATATGACCCCGCCATCCCCCTACTGGGAATATACCCTGAAGAACTCAAATCATTCTATAAAAGAGATACCTGCACAGGTATGTTTATCGCAGCGTTGTTCACAATAGCAAGAACCTGGAAGCAACCATGCTGCCCATCAAAAGAGGACTGGATTTTTAAAATGTGGTACATATACACAATGGAATACTACGCAGCTATAAAAAAGAACAAAATCATGAATTTCGCAGCAACCTGGATGGAACTAGAGTCTATAATACTGAGTGACCTCTCACAGAAACAAGATCCGAGTATCACATGTTCTCACTCATATAATGGACCTTGAACATCCAACGTAATACTATAAGAAAACGACTGACGGTACTGGGAAACTATGCGGGGGGAGGGAGATGGGATTAACAGTAGCAAATATCTGTCTGGGGATGGGGAAACACCTCTTATCAACAGGGTGCCTGAATGAAACGTAATTGTACACCTAACCCTTAACTGTACCCCACAAAACCATAATAAAAAATATTGATTATGGAAAAAAAAAGTGGACAAAAGACATGAACAGACACTTCTCAAAGATGTACGGGCAGCCAACAGACACATGAAAAAGTGCTCAGCCTCACTCATCATCAGAGAAATGCAAATCAAAACCACACTGAGATACCACCTAACCCCAGTAAAAATGACCATTATTAATAAGACAAACAACAACAGATGTTGGTGAGGATGCAGAGAAAAAGGAACACTTCTACACTGCTGGTGGGAATACAAACTAGTGCGACCTCTTTGGAAGATAGTGTGGCGATTTCTGAAAGAATGAGAAATTGACCCTCCATATGACCCAGCAATCCCCCTATTGGAAATATAATCAGAGAAATTCAAATCATTCTACAAAAAAGATACCTGCACATGTATGTTTGTTGCAATTCTATTCACAATAGCAAAAACATGGAACCAACCATGCTGCCCATCCAAGCTGAACTGGATTTTAAAAATGCGGTACATGTACACAATAGAATATTATGCAGCCATCAAGAAGGACAAACATATGGGCTTTTCAGCAACTTGGATGGATTTAGAGTCAATCATATTCAGTGATCTATCACAGAAACAAAGAACAGAACTTATAAGCGGATCTTGAACAATTATTATAATACTATAAGCAAGGGACTGGCAATAGTGGGAAACTGTCAACGGAGGGGGGTAGGATCGGCAGTTGAGGGAAAATGCTAGGGAGGGAGGGGCATACCTCATCAACAAGGGTACCTGCATAGTCAATGTTTTATACGTAACCCTGAATTGTACCCCACAACTTCATAATAAAAAAAGAAAATAAGTAAATTAAAAAAAAAAAAACAAGAATCCAGCCAAGAGGTAGAAGGTTGGAAACTTTGAAATCTATCGGATGGAAGGATTTGCATGATTTCAGGATCAAGTTCACATTCTTGATCTCTACATGAGATTTTTCTGAGGAATAAATTAGATAAAATGTGAGCTTCGTCTCTGGCTTTCTCTTCTTCGTTTCTACCTTCCAGGTTCATGAAAGGTGAGAGTTATGCATCCACTCATGCCTCCAAATTTACATGGATGCAAAATCACCCCTCATATCCAAAGAACAGCCGTTCACTGAGCCTCTTACAGGCACTAGCCCTGTTGGAGTCCACAGGGCTCATCCTGCATTTGTGATTCCTTTTCGACATGTGTGCTTGGAATTCAAAGGAAACGCGATCCATGGGGGATTGATTTCTTATCGTTTGAAGACTGGAGAGGAGAAGAGGCCCAGGAGTGCTGACTAAAGAAGCTGACTAAGAATCAGGTAGGCTGGACTTAGGGAAGCACTATCCACAGAGAACTGCCTCTGCCTTAAGGACAGTGCCAGCATCACTCCACTTCTCCATGGGCAGGCTCTGGAAGTGGAGGAATTGGGGGCTGCCCCATGGCCATGTTCTTCTTCCTCCCACTGGAGGACAGCACAGTGTACCAGGAAGGAAGCAGGACGAATTGTTGATCTTAATGACAGAGAAAACCAAGTTCAAATCCAGGCTCCACCACTTATTAGATGTATGATCTCTGGCAAGTGATTTAAACTTGCTCAGACTCAGTTTCCTTATCTGTGAAATGGGGGAAATAATAATACCTCCTTTTTGGGGTTGTTTTGAAAACGAAGTGAACTAATGCATACGAAGCTCCTGGCACCTAGTAAGGGTTCAATAAGTGATGTTTATTGAAGCAACTATAATTGTGATGGCCTCTGTGAAACAAAAATTGAGGCTGGTGTTTGTAAGTTTGCATTGAAGATGGTGATCCCAGATAACTGGTCAACCTGGTAGACCAGGGTGGACTCAGGAGGCTGAGATGCCTTCACTATCAACCTGGCAGTTATTGGTCCCTGAACAGGTTGGGAAGCGCTGGCCACTTTGACACAGAAATGCACAAAAGATGCAGAAAGCAGCCAGTGCCAGACTTGGTATTTGTGAGAGTCATAGCCAGGGTCTCCTCTGGGAAGCCATGCCAAAGTGACAGACCAATGTGTCTCAGCCTGAGTAAGAGTTCCCCATTAAGCCATGGCAAGTGACAACAATGGCAGCTAGTCTGTCTTCATGGAGGGAGACTCAGGTTGCAGACACATTGGCCCCTGGGACTGGTTCCAGGAGCATGGGAATCAGGCCTCTTGCAGAATTCTGGAAATAGAATGCTGAGTGGTACTTTATGGTATCATCAGAAGCAGCAATTAGGACCCTTAGATGAAGACAAAGGGTCCAAAGAAACAATTGAGTGTCAGAGGTCCCCGCTAGTCCACCAAGAGATGGCTCTGACTCTGCACCCCACTTCCACCCTAAAGCCCTCTCCTCACAACTCTCTTTCCTCAGTCAACACGAGGAAAGAATGGAGCAGGGAAAGGGCAGGGGAGGGAGAAGAACCAGCAGGACAGCGGGCTCTTGGTCCAGGGGAGACTGCCATGATCCCCTCTTCCCCAGGGTGGACTGGAGAGGGATGGGCTTTTAGAAGCTCTCTCACGGAGACCGGCACATCTGCAGGAAGGGGAGCCAACCTCTCATTATTTTGTTGCTCTTGCTTGTGCAGCGAACTCGCTGACCTCCCTCCATGCAGCGGAGGCGAGAAGAGGCCGGGAGAGAGCGAGTCGGCGGCAGACAGGGGAGGCAGCAATGTGGCGCCCTGAGCTCCCACGATCCGGTGAGGCAGGGTGCATGAGTTGCCTGTGGGCCGGCCAGACGTGATGGGGGGTAGCTGGGTTTCAGTTGATGATACCCACCCAGAGGCAAGAGCTGGCTGGAGTGGTCAGGGACACTCTTTTCCCACCCCAGTACCCCCTCGACCATTCACACGGATGCCCAACCAGAGGCCAGCCCGCCGGGGGTGTGAATGCAAGTCAGTGTCGGTAAAGAGAAGACCTGATAGCTCCGGGTGAGTGAGAAGCCACTTCCCTGGCCTCATGCATCAGAGGAGGGCCCAGGCCCAGGGGAAGAGGAGGAAAGAGCAGCCCAGGGCTGAAGTGGGAGGAGCAGGAAGAAGTAATTGCAATCCCCTCCCGTCTGAACCCAGACTGCTGGGTGGAGGAGAGAACGTGAGTGTCAGCGTGACATGACACTGAAGTCTTGGCCTGGGTTAGCTTGGAGTAAGCGGGTCTTGTTAAGCAAAGGGAATCAAGACACAACCCTGGGATCAGCACCTGCAAGGAGGTGATGGAAGGCAGGTGGCAGGCCTGGGCAGAGGGAGAGAGTGGGCTGTGGTGTGGTTCATCTGATGCTCTGGGTTGCATCGTGTCCCCCAAAATTCCTATGTCAAGATCCTCACCCCCAAGACCGCAGAATGTGATCTTATTTGGAAACAGGGTTGTTGTGGATGTAATCAGTTAAGATGAGGTCATGTAGGAGTAGGGTGGGCCCCTAATCCAATGTGAGGGGTGCGCTTCTAACGAGAACACCATGGAGATTGGAGTTATGCTGCCACAGTCAAGAAACTTCCAGAAGCTAGGAGAAAGGCCTGGCACAAGAACATTCCCAGGTGTCTAGAGGAAGGTCTGCTGACACTTGGTTTCAGACTTCCAGCCTCCAGAACTGTGAGGCAATACATGTATACTGTTCTAAGTCACCCAGTTCGTGCTACTTTGTTATGACAGCCCAGGGAACCAGTATAGCAAATCCGATGGGAGCTTTGAGAAGGCTGAGGTAGCCTTCTGGGTTGTCTCAGCTGAGTCCAGGGGCTAGACTTATGAACCACCTCATTGACCACTCATTGGATGTGGGGCCCTTCACACTCGACAGACATCAACTGGGTGAGGCAGTTCTCTGGTGCCACAGTCAAGAAACTTCCAGAAGCTAGGGGAAAGGCCTGGCACAAGAACATTCCCAAGTGTCTAGAGGATGGTCTGCTGACACTTGGTTTCAGACTTCCAGCCTCCAGAACTGTGAGGCAATACATGTATACTGTTCTAAGTCACCCAGTTGGCGCTACTTTGTTATGACAGCCCAGGGAACCAGTGGAGCCAATTTCTGGAGAGGTGCTCACCTGTGAACCATCAGCCGCCAACACGCCCTGCCAGGACTGAGACGACGGTGAGAGAAGTGAGGCCTTTACCCTGGATGCAAAATTCCAAGGAGTACCATACTTCCGCAAGCAAGATAAATAATATTTTGATGCAAAATTTAAAAAAATAAATAAAAGTAACACAACCACCCGTGATGAACAGACATCTCTTGAAATGTTAAACAAAACAGAAACAATAGTATTGATGTTTCCCTTTGCCGTAGGTTCCAGTATGGCTTGGTATGGTATCCCTTGTGGTTAGGGGGAGAAGCACCTTGGGCCTGATGGGGACATCTGTATGACACACCACGGTGCTCCCCACACCCAGGAAGAAGGAAAGCCAGGTTCAGGACCTAGGCAGCCCACTCCATACCCTGGATGCTTAACCACTGCCTTCTGCTGCCAGGACGCATCCAGAGGACGTGTTTTGAGGGAAAGAAATGGGGGAAGGAACGAGGCTAGTCACAGGAAGAGAGGGGAAGGTTGCAGAGTGTTGCCCAAATTCAAATCTACTCGCTGTTCTATGAAATGTACATGCCAACCAGGCCTGAGACAGCTGGGAGCTGGGTCTCCGTGTTCCAGAATATGCTATGGGCATGCGAGATATGAGCTCCAGGACTCAGATCAGGGGAGAGCAGCCTGCCTCTGCTGCTGAGCAGGTTACTGTGATGTCACTGACACTGCCAAATCAAGGTCATAACATCCAAGGACCAGGGTATCTGCTTGTCCCTCTCTGGCCATCAATCCCGTCTTTTGAGTGATGTAGGGCTCCTGCCTGGGTATGTTCCCAGCTGCTTAAATGACACATCTGGTAGGTTTTATGTCTCCAGTGCTGGGTCTTTGAACTCGAGTCCAATAGGTTCCAGGCTGAGGTGGATGGATGGACGGTCTCCTGACATTGACCCCTACCCTTCTTCCCAAAGACGACCTCCCCAAGGCCACCTGAGTAATTCACACCTCTCCTTTGGGCCTTGATTTCTGCTCCTGCCCCGTCCACTGACAGAACTTAAAACAAGAGACAACCTTCCCTCACTGGACTGCTATAAATTCCCAGCTTAGCAGATTTCAGGCTGATTGCCTGGGCTCAGTTGTCTCGGTAAATGAAGATCCTCCCTCATGACGGATGGCCCTACGCTCCAGGCATACGTCTTACCTAACTGGAAGCCCTGCCGCTAACTATTTAACAATACTGTTTTTCAGTCAACTCCTTTGGGTGGCATAGTCCCTGGGTTGATAATTTCTAATCGATAAAAATTGTCAGCAGGAGCTGGAAACTCCTGGCCTCATGTTAAATGACGGAGGATGTATCTTGGCTCTGAGCTCTGAGAGCCCCTTGCCTTCTGAATAAACATAGCATCAAAGGTTATTCTCTGTTCTTCTCCTCAAGCTTATATTTAGCAAAATTAGGATATGGATTATCCTTTATTCTCTGTGATCACAAATGTAAAGTCAGATTTTTTTTTTCCCAGAGAGCTTTTCTTCCCACCTCTACTCTGTGTCAAGGTTGTCAGAAGCATAATTTATTCATATTTTTGACCTCTGGGGAGGACAATATCCAGAGGGTCAGGGAGTGTTATTGGATGTCAGGATGAAAATTCACTGCTCCAGCTCCCTTTACAACATTACATTTAATCAGGGCCGCACAAACACGGCTGTGGCGTTGGCTGCTGTAATTACCCCTGAAGGGTTACCTCTCCTTACTAGGAATTTTGCAACTTTTAGGCATTTCCCAACATCTTCACTGTGGAAGACCATTGGAGCCTGCTTGGTTCTCTCTGCAAGGAAGGGGAAGCCTGTGATTTCTGCCTCTCTGCTTGGGTCGCCATGGTGACCTCCTGGAAAAGGCTTCAAGGCCAGGACAGGGGCAAGGGGGCCATGGAGCATCCTGCCGTGGGCCAAGCTGTCTTGTTTCTGTGTTCCCCTTGCCAGGCCAAGCCGAGATCCAGCTTGTCCTTGAAAAGCCCACAGTACAGCTCCTTTACCCAGAATGTCAAGGCCCAGGTAACTCCTGGAGCTTAATGATTTTCTGAGAACTGTGTGGAGAGGCTTAGGGGGCTGGAGGAACAATTAATCAATGCTAAATAATAACAATGGTTATTCTCTGATTCATGAACGGAATACATCTCTTATTACTGGCCCACAACCGATGCAGTGTAGACGTGCACGGCAGAGCCTGCAAGCTCGTTAGAATTCTTACCGAATGGCATTGTGCATGTCTTCTAGAGGGTCCTGTTTTCCCAGTCATTTTAAACAGCTTAGAAAGAGCTTTCTTAAACCCCACTGTATTTTGATTGGTTTGTCCTCAATCCCCTTGAGGCGGCCCAGGGATAAGGTACTGGATCAATTCAGGCAGTGGGTGAGAGTTAGGCTAAGGGCTTTGGAACCAGACCAGGCCTGTGTCTGTACACTGGTCGCCTAATCATTTTCCTACTATATGACCTTAATGGTATCACTTAAACTCTGAGCCTCAGTTTCTCCCTTTGCAAAATGAGGGCAATTATCGTGCCTACTCGGAGGGCTGTTGAGATGATGTGATACACCGAATATGAACTGAAATGAAGAACACCGTGTTTTCTTCGAAGCTGGTACAAGACAGAGCATCTGATGTGAAAAGAATGCTTTGATTAGCTCACTTGGGGTTGGGCTTGGATATTGACTGTATCCGGGCTTCAGAGGAAGGCAGAAGGTGTGCTGCCAAGGAAAGGGAAGGGAACTGGGCATCTGGGAGTGGGGGCAGAGGTTTCATGGGTGGGCATGGGAGAAGGAACAGGTGTGCAAGCATCCTTCCCCGTGGCCTTCCCCCAGATATTCCAGAGAGTCTGAAACACGCAAGAAAAGTTTGTTGAGGTGGAATCCTTCATGGACACTGGTGAAGGGGTCCGTGGAACCAGTGGCCCAGAGACAGCAGGGTACAGTGAGGAAGGGGGAGCTTGTAACTTTCAGAAGGTCACAGAAATCTTCAGGAAGGACTTGGGCTTCAAAACTGGGGTGGGTGATGACCGAGGAACTGTCAATTTCAGTGCAAAGGGTCCCACGGATGTTTGGCACAGTGCATGGCTTTCTGGTAAAATGTACAGTAAATGGTTGCTTTGATAACTTTTGGAATTATCCTCTTAGCCCAGATGAGCTAGTACCTGAGGTTGATTCCCCAGAAAAACCAGGACTGGAGAAGCAGTCTCTCACTTTCTGAACCCTACAGTCTTTGAGGAAGAACTAGGAGAGGTGAGGGCCGTTCGTAGTATCTATAAGGGTGGGTCATTGAGAAATGGATCCCACTGAGAATCTTTATCTTATCTTATAAACCGTTTGTAGAACTCATGTGCCTGACATATGTATCAGGATCAATCATTTGTACTGTGCGTCTATTGTTTAATTCAAACGCATCTGCTATAGTTTCCGGAAGTCTGTTGCTTTGCATCTTGGGAGCACAGTAAGGGTATCTCCCACAGTGCCCCCTGCTTGCAATGCCCTCCCCTCATCTCTGCAGGTCTGAACCCCACCTGACCTTCCAGGATGCTAGCTCTCCATAGAGACTTCCCTAATTCTGCAGTCAGAGGGTGCCCCTTGGCTCTACACACCCACTGAAGCTCATCCTTGTGTCTGTGTATGTCCAATGTCTAGTACCCACTTCTGAGTGAAAACACACTATATTCAGTTTTCTGTTTCTGTGATAATCACTTAGAGTGATGGCCTCTGGCTGCATCCATGTTGCTTCAAATGCCATGATTTTGTTCTTTTTAATGGCTGCATAGTATTTCATGGTTTTTATCTACCACATTTTCCAGTTCACTGTTGATGGGTACCTGGGTTGACTCCATGTTTTTGCTGTTGTGAATAGTGTTAGTGACTAACATTTTCAATCGTGCAGGCAGAGACACTAACAAGAAGAGAATCATACAACTGCTCACTCGCTGACTAAATAACCTACTTTTGCACTCATATTTTTTGAAGGCATCTGATTCAAACACATACCTCATTAAAATTTAACTTACCTCCCAGAAAGGAGAAAGCAGAAGTCAAAAATGTTAGCATGACAAAGGTAACCTGTTTTCTTTTTTTATCTTCACCAGCATTATTTCAGGTAAACACATTTTTAAAAATTCGACTCTTTCAGTGCTTGGCATAAAGTCTTACAAAGGGTGTGTGCACAACGAATATTGGAGGAGGAGACGAGAGAGGATTTCATGAAGCTAAGCTGTGCTTTCAAGAGACTTGGCCACCGCTGTGGTTTTAAACGATGTTTGGGGTGAGGCTATCAGAAGATTGGAAAGAATCATTCAATAAGTATCGACTGAAAGCGTCTTCTGGTACACAGCGGTCTCATGGGCAGAAGGGAAAATGAAAGCCGCTCCTCTGCTCTCTTGCAGCACAGAGGGGTTCCTGGTGATTTTATCCATGAAGTCCGGTGTCATGGCTTACACTGTGTCCTCACAAAAGATTTGTTGGGGTTCTAACCCCCGATACCTCAGAATGTGACTTATTTAGAAACAGAGTGATTGTAGCTGTAATTAGTTAAGATGAGGCCATACCAGCATAGGGCTGGCCCCTATTCCAACATGGAGGGAGTTTTATGAGAAGTGGGAGACTTGGACACAGAGACCAAAACACACAGGAAGGATGCCATGTGATGACAAAGGTAGCAGCAGCAAAGCCCAGGAACACAAGGATCGACGGCCACCACCAGAGTAGCAAGGAAGAGTCTAGCTAGAGTCTTAGAGGAGCACAGCTCAACTGACACCTTGATTTTGGACTTCTAGCCTCCAGAACTGTGAAAGAATACATTTCTGTTGTGCAAAGCCAGACAGTTTGTGGTACTTGGCTACAGCCCCAGAAAACCAAGATAGCTAAGATGGTACGGTCACAATGACAATTACAGGGACTCAACCTGCTAGCCAGGGAGGATTCTTTGGGTTGCACGATGGCTGTAAGGGCATGGAGCAGGTGCAGGCAGAGGTGAAATCACTGCAGTGACCAGTGTCCCTGAAGAAGGCAGTTTATACAGTGCAGCCATGTGGCATGGCAGACCAAGAGCTGGGAGACCGAGCTTCTGACCCCAGCTCTGCCTGTCACCTTGGTCAAGCCATCTTCTCCCCTCTGTAAAAATTCCTCTGCCTTGAAACTTCTTCTTCAGTTGCAAAGTTTGGCATCATTTCCCCAGCTGGGTGGAGGCCTTCAGAGGAGAGGAATCTCACCTCTTCCCACCAGCCCCAGGGCTCAGAGTGACCTAACTGTTTATTGCACAAAGCCCTGTGAGGACATCAGCCCGGTCTGTCTCACTTATATTTAGACCCAGTTTCTAGCACATGCTTGGAGCTCAGTAAAGGCTTACTGAATGACTGAATCATACAGTAATACGCGAAGCCCGTGTTCTGAGCTAGTGCATACAAGGTCTGTCCCGTACACGCTCCTTGATGGTCATGTTTATGGCGGGTCCAATATGCCATGGAAGTGTTGTCATCCCTGGATTGCTCTTACCTTTGGCATCTGGGCTCAAGGGGGTGAGGAGCACTTCTGAGGGACCAGGCTGGGCAGGGGCCATGGGCCTCTGCTATTGACCTCACAGCTCTGAGGCCTCCACTTTCCATCTGCTGACAAGAAAATGGGTGGGGTGGGGGTGGGGAACGATGAGGCTGGGTTAGAGGGTGGTGGTGTGGCAAATTTGCCCCAAAGATGAGGTTGAATTTGGTGAGATTTGGCTTCTCTGGATCCCTGCAGCCTGGAGAATGTCAGTCTTCCCGATGTGCTTTGAGTTGAAAATGACCCACCCTGTGAAATTAAGTCGGCACCTTGAATACGACCAGAAAATCATCAGCAGACCGATAAATAGCAAGACAGTCTCCTCCTTACAAGCTGGCTCTTCCAACCTTCTTCCCTTCTTTCCTTCTCTTTTTCAGGGCCAAACAGATCCAGCATCTTCATGTTTCCACCCTGTGGCCCTGCTTTCACGTGGAAATACATTTTGCTCATGTTTGGGCAGGTTTGCCTCGTTAGGTTTTTCTGTTCATCCTTGTCAAGATGTCCCACTTGACCACTGTGGCATTATTTCCTCGGTTAGCCATCCCGGGGGAGAGGGACAGTGGCTGAGAAAGGGAAGGTTTAACAAGGAGTTGCTCGCCCTGCATTCCCATTGGCCTGCAGCCTCCACAGAAACCACACGTTCAATTGAACGAGCACATCGGATTGCAAGTCCTGCTGACCCTCCTTCCTCACCACACCTGCCTCTTTGTGGGAGTAGGGTGAGGAGATGCCCTCCTCAGGTTGCACTTGGAAGGTAAGCCAGCTCCTGTGTGCTCAGTTCCCTCTAAACAGAACTGTGGGCTCCCTCTTCTTCCAGAGAAAAATTGATGGCTCCAATTTCTACAATTGACATCTTTCATTTAATATTCCAGCCCTCTTTCCCCAAGGCTTCCAACACTGCTCGTGTCAGAAGGGACTACTTATTTCCCTAATGCTTTTTGCATTATTAGTTTCATTTATTATTTTTATGTTTTCTGTTGGGTCCACGTACATATCATTTCTCTGAGATCCCTGAAGCAGACGATGAGCTGGGAGCCATCATCCCGCGGCAGTCAGAAGCTAAGATGCCGTCGAAGATCCTCTGGGGAAAAGGTTTCTAGCTTGTGCATTTAAAATTAGCCCCAATTAACCCCTCATCAACCAGCCCCTAAAAATATTCATGCAGATGTTGTCAAGCTCTCCCCATGCTTGCCTGTTGGAAACACTGGAGGGCTGAGGCGGACAAAGTGTGGAGTTTTAATTCCTCTGAGAGGTGAGATGCTTTTTTCTTACACCCATTTATCTTTTGACGATATATAGAGTATGAGAAGACTGAAGCATTAAAAACTCCATAATTGTTTTTTGTTTGTTTGTTTTGTTGAGGTCTCACTCTGTCACCCAGGCTGGAGTCCAGTGGCATGATCATGGCTTACGGCAGCCTCAACCTCCCAGACTCAGGGCATCCTTCCTTCTCCTCAGCCTTCTGAGTAGCTGGGACTACAGTTGTGTACCACCGTGCCTGACTCTTTTTTTTTTTTGGAGAGTAGACATGAGGCCTTACCATGTTGCCTAGGCTGGTCTCAAACCCCTGGGCTCAAGTGATTCCCCTGCCTTGACCTTCCCAAGTGCTGGGATTACGTTCCTGAGCCACCACAATCAGCCCCATCATTGTTTTCAAGTAGAAAGGCAAACTGATTGTACTTCGTCTTTGAAAATCCTGACATTTCCATTAAAAAAAGGTAGAACAGTAGCAGAGTAGACCTGCTGGCATGGTGCAAAGCAACCTCTCCTTGTGGCAGTAATCATGACCAGAAGCCCATGTCACTTTCAGAACCAGCAAAGCCCAATGATAAAGTCACCTTCCTAGACTTTGTATTTAGCCCACAAACTTTGAGTTATGAGTGTAAATAAATTCTCACTTGGCTTCTAAGGAGCTGTTGTGTCCATAGGAAGGGTTTCTGTTTGCGTGTGTACAAGAGGATTGCTGAGAGAATATGTTCTGATAACTCAGGCTAGAAAAAGGCTACTTTGGCCTTTCAAAGTGTCAGAAGATTCACGGCGAGTCTGCTGATATTTGGTAGATTGTTGGGAAGACTCTGTCTACTCACCTCCATGTCCTCTGCGGTAATGCCTTATTCTGGCCTTATAGCCAAGAGGAGATGCCCCATGTTTTTTGCATCTGTTTCATCACTCCGTCACTCTTCAAAGGGTAACATGGTGTCAACCAGGAGTGGCCCAGAAGCACGGTGGTACTGAGAGAATGGGCCCCTCCTTAACTGGGTACAGTTTTGCGACAAGCCCTTTTCTGTTCCATCAGCTCCAACCCTTCCATTGCTTAGTCAGTTCGCCAAGTCCTCCTCCAAAAGGCTTGTCCTATTTGGTTGCAAAGCTCTGGAGAAGCCACCCACGAAAGGTCAGGTGTTAGAGGGTAGCCTGTATTTACTTAGGCTGAGTCATTCACATGTACACCCACTCATGGGAACAGCCCCATGTGCCATGTGTCTCAGAAGACTACAAATTTCAAGGTACCCTGGGAGATTTTGAAATTCCCAGTGTGGGCTGGGCTTGGTGGCTCAGCCTGTAATCCCAGCACTTTGGGAGGCCGAGGTGAGTGGATTGCCTGAGCCTGCGGGTTTGGGACCCACCGGGGCAACTTGGTGAGACCTCGTTTCTACAATAAATCAAAAATTAGCCAGGCGTGGTAGCTCTCGCCTGTAGTTCAGGCTACTTGGAAGGCTGAGGCAGAAGGATCGCTGGAGCCCAGCAGGTGGAGGCTGCGGTGGCCAGGAGCGAGCCACTGCACTCCAGTCTGGGTGACAGAATAAGACTCCAACTCAAAAAAAAAAAAAAAAAAAAATCCCAGTGTGGAACACATGCAGATACACAAAGTGCACGTTGAAGGAGAAGTTCAAAGTGACCTCTTTTCACCCTCAAAGCACCTCCTTGCCCATTATTTCATTTTTATATCCTTATCTGATCAAAAATGACTTATTTTCTGTTTCACACTGGATTCTTCCAGAGAGTTCTCTTTGACGTTAATTTTTTCCCCCTCTTGCTTAAGCGAAAAAAGAAAGAAAGAAAAAAAAAACTTTGCCCAGGAATAAAGACTGGTCCCACTGAAAACTGACTAAATTTGAGTTTGACATATCAACGAAGAAGAACAGCTACAAATTGTTTTGTTGAGGTCTCACTCTGTCACCCAGGCTGGAGTCCAGTGGCATGATCATGGCTTACGGCAGCCTCAACCTCCCAGACTCAGGGAACACGTTCAATGTGACGTGTTCATTTCTTAGAAGTAAATAGTAGATTAGAAACAACAAAAAAGAGAGATGTATATTTGAAGTACATATATTCTTTTTGAGAAATACCGTGTATTGCTTACGAGCCTTCTTGGGAATGCACTCTTGCTCACGTTGAGAGTCAAGAATGTGGTGTGATGCCCGTTACTCTATCCCCAGACGAATAGTAAGTCCCCAGAATAGTACTTACATCTGTAATACCATTACCACTTGGTCTGCTGTGGGTCCCTCAGTCATTTTTTCAATTAAAAAAAGCCCAATGCTCTATTAACCTTTCGTCTGCTGCTCCATCCTTCATACTGCCGTTGCCCCGAGATGACGAGCTATATATTAAAAAAGGCATATATTACTACAAACCACATCCAATCTCTCTGTCATTAGAAAGATGAAGTATCATTTTTTTCATTAAAGAAATCTGAGGCCGTTTCTCATACTCACTCCTGCCAGGCCTGCCTGCAATCTCTTTGTTCCAGGAGATGAGAGGTGACTTCTACCACTGACCACCCGGCACCTGGGAAGCTCACCTGAGCCTGTCCCCATGGAACAAGGGCCAGAGAGAGTTTTGTCCTCAAGGAGCAAAGCTGCAGTCCATTGACATCTTTTCTGGGAGCTGCTTTTAGGTGAAACACTGGCCTTGGTTTACCAGATATCTGAACAGGTAAATAAAATGGCACACTCCACACCACCTGTAGCTCTGCAGAAAATCAGGTGGCTTTCCAAATCCCCTTCCTATCCTCCCACAAGGAAAGCAGGGAGCTTCTCAAGGAAGCGGAAATTTTAGGCCATACTGTGTGCTCTAGACTTCTCTTGCTCTCAAGTCTACTGTGCCCAGAAAATCCAGTTATGTTGCCAAGGTTCATGTCCGCTTAGGAGATAAGCAAGGCTAGGTGTCCAGAACCCAGACACCGCTGTTGTCTTTGTGGCACTAGGTGACAGTCCGTTAGAGTCAGTGTCCTAGCTTCAAGTTCCCAGAACACTCTAGAATTGCCTTTCTTTTTTCATCCCAAACCAGATAAGGAGAAAAGTTACCAAGCCCACTGGTTCTTTTGAAACGCATCCTGGTAATGATGACTTGGGTGCACAGATAGGTTAGACTGACTACTGTTGGTCTCTATGGGGCTGCAATTCCTGGATTTCCATGGGACCCTCTGCTTGTCCTGCTGGCCAGCATGATCTGCTGGTCCTGCTTGCCCTGCTAGGACCGTCCATGGTCTAGTGGAGGAAGGAGAAAGTTTCCAGCCCTGCCTCTCTGTGTCGCCCCTGCCCTCCCCACCCCAGCTCCCAGAGGCCTCCTCATCCTTTCAGCTACCTTGGCCAAAACCCACTCACAGGAAGGAGGCTGGCATTTCATTCAACTCGACTAACATTTCCACACCATGCTGGTTGGCTTCGGGACTAGTTTATAATTTCTGATCTCACCTGTGAATACCGTGAAGTGATTCTTTTATTCATCTCTAATAGAATACCTTTCTTGGGCTATCTGTTAGCTCCACCAAACCCTGCTATCTCTCCTCACAGGAGAGACAAAATTATCCTGCCACTGGCTTCCACGTGCCACATGTTGTGGGATGCAGTTAGCATTATGTGCCAAGATAAAGCATCATTTTTTCATTAAGCATGAGACAGTTTCTCATGCTCATCACTGCCACGCCTGCCTGCAATCTCTTTGTTCCAGGAGATGAGAGGTGACTTCTTTTTTTATTATTATTATTTTTTTATTATAAAGATGTGGGGTACAACTCAGGGTTAGGTATGCAAACATTGATCGGGCAGGTCCCCTTGTGGATGAGGTATGCCCCTCCCTCCCCTAGCAGTTTCCCTCAGTTGCCAATCCCACCTCCCCTCCCCTGACAGTTTTCCATTACTGCCAAATGCTTTCTTACAGTATTATAATTGTTCAAGGTCCGCTTGTGAGTGAGAACATATTGGACTCTGTTCTTCGTTTCTGTGATAGATCACTGAGTAGGATCGACTCCAAGTCCATCCAAGTTGCTGCAAAGTCCAGATATTTGTCCTTTATGGCTGCATAATATTCCATTGTGTATACGCACCTACCACTCACCATCTATCCCGTGGCCGGGAAGCTCACCTGAGCCTGTCCCCGTGGAAGATGGGCCAGAGAAGAGTTTTGTCCTTAGGGGGAGTTCAAATTCTGGCTCTACTGAGTATTAGCTCTATGTACTTGGAAAAGTTGCTTGACCTATCTGAGGTCGTTTCTTACCTGTTAAATTGGGATATAATAGGATTTACCTCATTGGGTGAATGTGATGAATAAATGTGATTAGCGTGAAAGTGTATAGTCCGCCTGACACATAGCTAAGTGCTCAATGCAAGCTGCTAGTATTTTCTCAGTCACTATCACATAGTACCCCTTTAGTCAGTATGAGATTCTTGGAAGTAAGCGTTTTGTCCACATTTTACTGATGAAGAAATGAAGGCTCAGTGAGGAAACCATGGGGTTGGTGTTCACAATCCAAGTCTGTGACTTCCTGAAGATGTCTTCTTTCTATGTGCTCCCAGCTCTTGTCTCCGGCCTGGACTTTCAGCAGATGATATCTGTTAAAAAATGGATGCCCAGGCCGGGCTCGGTGTCTCAGCCTGTCATCCCAGCACTTTGGGAAGCCGAGGAGAGTGGATTGCCTGAGCCCGTGGGTTTGAGACCAGCCCAGGCAACCTGGTGAGACCTCATCTCTACAATAAAATAAAAAATAGCCGGGTGTGGTAGTGCACATCTGTAGTTCTGGCTACTCGGAAGGCTGAGGCGGAAGGATTGCTGGAGCTCAGAAGGTCAGCGCTGGGGTGGCCATGAGCGTGCATGCCATGGCATTCCAGCCTGGGTGAAGGAGTGAGACTCCAACTCAAAAAAATAAATAAATAAATAAAACAGACCTGATGTCCTGCCCCAAACCATGCACTCCACTTCCTTAGGGCCTATCCATTCGACATCCAAACTCCTCATGGCCTTCAGTCGTATCTTTTTTTTTTCTTTTTTGAGTTGGCGTCTCACTCTGTCACCCAGGTTGGAGTGCAGTAGCATGCTCTCGTCGATCATGGCTCATGACAGTTTTGACCTGGGCTCAGGCGATTCTTCTGCCTTGGCAGCCCGAGTAGCTGGAACTACAGGCACGTACCACCAAGCCTGGCTAATTTATTTTTTACTTTTTGTAGAGACAAGGTTTCACTATATTGTCCAGGCTGTTCTTGAACTCCTGGGCTCAAGCAATCCACCCACCTCAGCCTCCCAAAGTGCTGGGGTTACAGGCCGCCATGCCTGGCCAGTCTTTAGTCATGTGGTTCCTCCATTCCAAGGCAGCCATTTTACTTTCTATTCCATTCCCTCCAGCTTCCTTGAGGACTCAGCTCCAAGAATTTTACTGCACTCACTTGCTTCCATACCTTTCATCTCTCCCTCTCCCCTCAGTCCCTTCAATTAAAATTTTCCCCTATTAGCAACAACAACAACAACTCTTTAATTGTGTGCTGGAGCAAACTCCTACCAGTTCACAAAAGTTTATGGCTGACATTTCAAAGATTTTGCAAGATGGTTGACATCATGCCGGCAGCTTGAAATCAACCATGGTGGGAGTGTTTTCACTACAGACATCAGCCAATGCTACAAATCAGGGCTTTGCTTTTTTGTTTTTAGAGAGCCAGTTGTTAAAATTTTCCAGCATGTCACTGTTCTCACCCTACTTCCCCAACTACCACCTTGTCACTTCTTTCCTTTATAACCAAAGGTCTTGAAAGAATGGCTCTACTTCCCTTCCCCAAAATTAAATCTACTCATCTCCAAAAGCAATGAGGTTTTTGCCTTCACTCTTACCAAAGTCAGCAATGACTTCAGTCCTTTTGATCTCCACAGCATTTGGGACTGTTGACCTCTTCTCCATTGGCTGATGTGACATTCTCCTGGTCCCCCTGCCTCTCCGATCACTCTGTCATTTCCTCCTGTGTCCTGTGTCTCTACCTTTGTGCCTCTTCCCTTCTTCCTAGACTCCCCAATCTTCTCAGTGATGTCAAATATGACCCAAGTCCTCTTGATTACTATAGAAGATGCTTTACATGCAATGTACCACATCTCCTCAACCCACTGAATTTTAGCACAGCTGTGCTAAACGGCTCCATGCACACATGAGAATGCTCTGGGTGTCTCTTCATCTTCCTGTCTTAGGGCTTTATCTGAAGCTATAGAAAACCTAGCTTGAGTATAGGAAGTATGGAGGGTTAGTACTCTTGGAGGGTTAGTTGAGTAACCCTCAACTAATGGGGGAAGTGAGTAAGTGGACAAACGATCCAGCTTT
Source organism: Cephalopachus bancanus (assembly GCA_027257055.1). Lineage (NCBI taxonomy): Eukaryota > Metazoa > Chordata > Mammalia > Primates > Tarsiidae > Cephalopachus > Cephalopachus bancanus. The sequence continues at coordinate 769,747 of JAPVLO010000042.1, forward strand.
CCATCCTCAGAGGGGTCATTCTGAAGTGCTGTCTACATGCTTTCTCCAGAGAGATTAAGGTCCAGTTGCCTACTGATATAAGCAATGCAAGAACACTTCCTTTATGGGCTTTCTTCACTCCCTGTCTCATTCTCCCCTCTTCATCACTCTGCTTCCTGGGATCACCTACCAACTAAACTACCTGTAACACATCCATGTCTCAGATTGTCCTTTTGGGGGAACACAACCCAGAATACTCCAAGGCTGAAATTTCAGTGCCAGACTCACTTCAGACCTTCACACCTGTAGCCCCCATAGACCTATATCATTTCAAGATCAGTGTGGTCATGAACCCATTATGATGATTTCTGCGTCTCCTTCTCTGCATACTAGATTGACTGATATTAGCACAATCTACTCAGGTTCCCAAGCTACACATCCCAGAGCAGACTTTTCTCTTTTATGTCACCCACCACACCAAATTATTGAAGTCTTCTAACTTGGCAATGGCCTTCAAATCTGTCCCCTGGGTTCAGGAGAAATTGATTTTTAAAAAATCCCCAACTCACCAGAGGCCCTTTCTCCTCCAGCAAAGAAATTATGCAAGCATTTCCCTTTTACACAAACACATATACACACACACACCCACACAGTAGCATGAAAGTTTTGCAGGTGCAAATTGCTCTCAAAATTTTAGAAAAATACTCTTTCTCTGCAAGTATGCATACTGTGGCTGAGATGTCTTATTGCCGCTTCCCAAGAAGAGGCTGTCATTTCAACCACTAAAATTTCAGAAATTGTTGCTTAGTTTAATAAGCTTTGTCTTTGAAATGCCAATCAATTGAAAAAATAGTGTTTGTATTATGATAAAGTCTACAGCCATTGCATACATTTTTCTTCCTTAAACTTCTGGGACCTGGAACCTTTTTACCACTTCTGTGGTCCTGGAAGGGGCTTAGGTGGGAGAAATAAATAGAAGCATGCTTCTGATGCCCCAAAGCCCTAACTTCCAGGACCCTGCTCTGCTTACAAAACTACTTATAAGAAGTGTCTCTTCTTCAAACATCAGCACTGAAGCATGGCACCCTTTCCCCAACAGATAATGATTTTCTAGATCAAAAGTTGATTCCAGAGTCCTCCTAAGACAATTATATTCCCTTTCCCAGGAATTTGGAAGTGGTCATCAGAAAGGCTGACTCACTTGGTTGCTAAAGCTGACTCTGATGTAAAACTGCTAGCCAATACAGATTGTCTTGGCTATTGAGGCTGCCATGTTGAGGCAGCCATTTTGAGTCAATAACCAGTGATTGACATTGACAAGCATCAGAAAAGCCATTCTGAAGAAAGAAGCAGGAAAAAGGTGTTGAACGAAACATAGATGAGACCCCAGATAACCCAGAAAGACACGGATTATAGTTGTCTGGCATTATAAGCAATGCTTTGATGTACATTCATACACATGCATATCTTTCTACATCAGTGATTCATTTTTATGATAAATTTCTGCAGATGGAGTTTTTGAGCCAAAGCATTTACATTTTAAAGGTTTTAACATATGTTGCCAAATGGCTCTTGGAAGTTTTTGTATCAATTTTTATTCCCATTTACAGTCTGTGTCTGGGTCCTTGTGCTCTTATAGTTCATAGATATTAGCCTTTAAAGAAAAAAGTTGGGAACAATTTGAAAAGAATAAATGCACATTTCGTAAGACAGGAAGTAAAAATGGCTGTCTAATATAGGGAAAGATTCCCAGACTCGCTTAGAATAGGAGAAATGCAAATTGAAGTACCACTTTTCACCCATCCATTTGGTAAATTCCAGAAGCTTGATAACACACTCTATTGGCAATTCTGTGGAGGAGCAGGCACACACATACATTTTGGTTGTGTGTGTAAATTGATAAAGCCCTTGTAGAAGGCAATCTGGCAAAAGCTTTCAGAATTAAAAATGCATCTATCCTTGATCCCAGTAATTTCACTTCTTGGAACTCATTCTACAGATACCCTGGCATAATTGAGAAATGATGTATGTTCAAGGTTATTCATTACATCATTGTTTATAAGAGTAAAAGACTGGAGACTAAGCAAATTATTATACATATATATAAATGAAAAATTATTTTGTGATAAATAAGAAGGAAGTTTTTAATATACCCATATAAAAAGATCTCTCGTATATATTGTCAAGAAGAAAAAGCAAGCAAGGTATAAAGCTGTGTATGTACTATGCTATATTTTACTTAAAAGGGATAAAAGTCATAAATAATAATGCATACTCATATTTGCTTGTATATATAAAAAGAAACCCTGGAAGTTTATGGAAGGCATTCACAACAGCAGTTACCTATTTGAGGGTTGGTGAGTCTTAGGCATGTGTTTTCAGGGGTAGGAGAAAGATTGTCACTGTATTCTTTGTTTTTTAACTTTGGAACTATGTAAGTATATTTACTATCCAAAAAATAAAATGTAAAAACTACACTCACAATTCCAATTTAAAATTTTAGTTTGCCTTTAAAATATTTTCTGAGCTAGAACATTTTTTCATAGGCCCACTGTCCATTTGCATTTTGTATTGGGAGTTACATCATTCATATCTTTTGCCAATTTTTAATTTAAAATTGAAGTTTCTTTTCTTATTGAATGTAAGTGCATCCTATGTATTAAGAATATTAATCTCTGTCTCTCATATGTTTAGAATGTTTTCCCTAGTTTGTTGCCTAATTTAAATGTTAGTGGTATTTGATTTGACAAATAGAAATTTAAAGTTTGTAGGGAGTTGAGTCTATTTATCCTTTTATTTACAATCCCTTTTTTGCAAATATGATCGGAAAAGAATTCACTTTTCTAATATATTCACCTATATTATTTGTTTTTTATAATCATTCACATGAAAATTCCTAGATGCATTGGAATTTATTTTTACATACTGTATAAAGCCAGAATATAACTCTTCTTTTTAGCAAATAACTAACCAGTTGTCCTCAAACTATTTATTGACTAAGTTCTCCTGTACCCATTATCTTGAAATGCTATCTTTATCATAAGTCATTTTTGCACATGGGCCTGTTTCTGAAATTTCTGAATTTTTTGTTCCTCCATTGGTCTAATCTGCCTAGACCTGCACCAGACCCACCTGGCACTCGTTAAGAAGGCACTATGTTCTTCTGAGCTCCAAGCTTCATGCTTCCACGGAGCCTTTGCTGAGAACCTGGACAGGAACTGAGCCCTCCTCCCTGGGTCCCTGTGACATACCCCATCGTGTGTTCTTCTAAGGTTGGGTTTTCTCGCTTGCCTCCCCCTTTGTATCTGAAGGTCATATTATCTCTCCCAAACTATGACCTCTTCAACTAAAGGACATGTCTTCTATTTTTGATACCATTCCCATGTGCACATCTACCATCCAGGAGAAAGCGTGATTTCAGCAAACAACAGCGGAACGACGAAGAATCTGCTAGATTCCAGTTTGGCCACTTAATAGCATTTTTGCGCTGTCTTTAAAAATCACACATTCACTCTGATTCTCAGAATCTCTGTTGTTGAGATGAATACAATAGTCCTTTCCTCATAAAGTTATTGTGAGTACTTAAGCAAGTGACACTCTTAAACATTCCTGGTACAGGTCCTACATACAGAAGGGCTTCGTTTATTCATTCTTTCAAGGTTCTCGTCCATCCAATATATATGAATGTTTTGACTGATTCATTCCTTTCTCCATCATCATGCGCATGGTTATCCTGAATTAGCTTCTCCCACGATGGCTCCTTAGGCAAGAGATGGGTAAGCCTGGTGATGGGTTCCAGGTGGCTTAAAGCCAGACAAAATCCAAAACTACTTCTGCTTGGAATTTGGACCATCTGGGGATGTATATAGCAAGGAGAATAAGAGAAGGGACATTGAGCTTAGCAGAGAAGTATAAGACTCTGATATATGTATGAATACATACATGTCTGTGTATGTATACACACACACCCATATATATATGTGTATATATATAGAGAGAGAGAGAGAGGAGTGTGTATGTATATGTACATTGTGTGTGTGTGTGTGTGTGTGTGTGTGTGTGTGTGTGCTGTGTACATGCATTGGGTTTGTTTGTTTCCAGAAGTGGCCAGGTGCTGCCTATTCCAGAGACCCAGAGAGAGAGAGAATGTTTCGATGGACCCAGGTAAGTGGTCTAGTCTGTGTTCTTTCCCTTCCCCCCACTCTCTTTCCTTCTACCTTTCTTTTTCTCGTGCCCACACCTTCTGCGTTCTCCAGAGGATTCGGGGCTGCTGTCACGTTTCCGTGGCAGCTCTTAGAGCTCTCAAGCTGAGCTGTCAGTCAAATTTCCTTTTCCTTTCAAAGAGCGTGGTGGATTCTGTCAGTGTCATGGAAGAGGGCGGGCAGGTGGGAGGAGGCAGTTGGGAATCACATGTGGAAGTGCTTGAAGATCTGTGAGAGCCCCACTGGCCACAGGAGAGACCCCTCTGGCCTCCCTGAATGCAGTGGGTTTCTCCCTCGTCCGGACTCCTGCAAAATCTTTGGTTCCGCTCTTGGTGCCTCTGCATATCAGTTTTCTTGTTAGGCAGCAAATTCCTCCAGGCCAAGGGCTGATTATTCCTCCCGCCTCCAGGTTCTAACTTGGCGCCTGGAATACAGTGGACACTTAGCCAAACACTTGCAGTGTGAATGAGTGAATGCATGAATACTATTTGTGTTCTGTTGGTCAGTAGTGAGTTTTCTACCATACCACATGATCGTGCCACTCACCCCTTATGGTGTGGCATGGATAAGAACATGCTGCACCCCCTAAATGACTTGAGTGACTTGTTCTTGGGTGCCTGTGGGGTGGCTTTGATTTCCCTCTCATCTCTAGGATAAGCCCATTGAGACATGCATCTTGGTTCCTGGAATCTATGAAGAAGTTACAGGTCCTTCCACTCTCAAGTGTGCTCATGCCCCCAAGATGAAGAATCCACCTTGCAGTTTACAGTCGTTTTTAAATGAGGGATTTTACAGTAAACCTGAGGGCAGGGGTCAAGCCATCCTTCAACTGGCTATGTGATTCTGAGCAATGATGTCACTGCTGTTTTCAGTACCTTGAAAGTGAGAAAGAGAAGCATCTCCAAGGGTTGGTACCTGGAAAATGCTGAGTAAAGTGCTGAACATACAGTAGGCGCTTAATAAATGTTAGCAATTACTAAACTATATCAAGTTGTGAGTAAGCAGCTATGTTGGAGCAGATGAAAGGGACTAGCCTGGGAAGGGAGATGAGTTGCAAGGCTTCCCATTTTGGCTTTGTGAAACACACTGTGTTCGTATTAAAGCATGGCTTGAGTCACTTGGACCATGGGGGAGGTGGGATAAATGGAAGCACAGCACTCTTTTCCAGGCCTGTAATCATGGCACCTGAGAGCTCTCAACTAGGTCAATGAGTGAGAATGTTTTGTGCTCTTTATGTTTTTTGGATCTTAACAAAGTTCTGGAGATAGAATGATTTTCATATTGATCCCTCAGTGCACATTGATTGAACACCTACTGTCTGTCAGAGGATACAAAGTTGAATTAAACAAAGGTCCCACCCCCTGAGGAGTTCCCAACCTACTTGCAGAGACAAGGTAAAACTCAAAAACAGGTTTGATTTGGATCCAAGAATTGAATCACCGCTCAAAACATGGGGGCAGTGCCTGATTGTTGCCTAGTGAGTGGTGGTGAGTATTCTTCTACTCCAGGGGAGGGAGAGATACTGGTGGACGGGCTGGTGAGGAAGGTTGCCCTGGACAAGGAGGTTTGAGATGGACTCTGGATGCCGAGAAGGAGGGGATTCTTGGGAGAGCCACAGGCAAGGAAGGCTGTGTCCTAGAATCAGAGAACGGGCCAGTCTGGATGGAAGGGGGGCTTAGGCAGTGGAAGAGAACCCCGGTTGGACAGGCCAGGGCCCTATTGTGCAGGCCTTGGATGTTAAACCAGGGAGTTTGGAATGTATCCGAAACCATGAGCAGCTTTTGGGCAGAGACGTGACGCGGTGAATGTGACATTCCCAGAACTGCCATTCAAGTCCATACCTTCACTGAGGATGGGAGACCCACACCAGGAGCAAGCTGGGTATCCCTCACTGAGGGCTTTTCCCACACACCCAAGACCACCAAGAGACAATGGCTGTTCAGTGCTAATGGCTCTCTTTGGTCTTCACATCAGCTCCCTACAGTGAAGAGCAAGAGTACCTTACCCAGTTTGCATGTCGAGTTAGGGGTGCGTATGGAGTAGACCTGGACTCACACCAGACCAGGTTTACGGATCCCATCCAGGGCACCGACTCCTGGTCACAGCTGCCTCATGGGAGGCTTGGGTCTGAGTATATATACAAAAAGCTTATATGAGCCAAAGTCGTTGCCTTTAAGGGCATTCGATATCATCAGAATACAAGCCATTTTCCCAAGATTTGCCATCAAATTGGCTGACAGACATTTAGGAAATGACTCAGAAAGAAAGGATGCTTCAAAACCCCTAAGAAAATCAACTTCTACCTCTCCCCCATCTCAAAGGCTCATGTTTGACCATGAACCTCAGTTGTGAAACTGGTGGATGGTGAGTGGAAATCAAGCAGATCATTGGCCATGTGGACTGCCAGTGGGCAGACTCCTGTCCAGCTGGCCTGATCGCAGCGAGAGGGATTTATTGCCAGGAGCAAATGGTTGCTATGGACACGACTAACTTAGCCTTGGAGCCCCCCTGGTTAGGGCCCAGAAAAAAAGCTCATTTCAACCCCTCCGTGGCCCGTTTTGAGCCAAGTCTGGAGACCATCCAAGAAGCTAAATAAGTAGGAGAGCTGGGAGACAGCAACCCAATATGGCAATTAGCCCGCATCGGCCGGGCAAGATGGATTTTCAACTTCAAGGAAATTGGCAAGAAGAGCAGAGGGAACCCTCACATTTTTCTTTTTCACTCTGGGTCTCTTTCCAGTGAGTTGAAAAATCTATTTTGCAAAATATATGGGCCCAGAAAGAACCCAAACCCAAGGAGAGTTTTTGCCATTTGATGTATTGTCTCCTTTCTTTAAAATGATGAAAGAGAGAAAATGTTTTTCAAAGTGACATCATTTATCTTATGATAATCAATGAAACCCTCATAAACTCATATATTAAAGAAAACATTTAAGCTCAAACCAAGCCAAAACACCAGGGGTCTCAGAAACAACCCCAAGGCTGAGTGGAGACGCAACAGCCTACTCATGGCCCCCTTTGCTGAGACAGTTGTGCTCCGTTGATTGAACCTTCTGGACCCTCCTTCCTGACTGCCAGTCGGGGGTGGGGGGTGGGGGGTGGGGAGGCTGAGCGCTGATAAACCACAGGGCCGTGGTTCTTACCACGAGACCCACTCAACGCCCTGCTGCCTGATCCTGACCTTGATCATTGCCAAGTGAGGGTCGCGAAGCCTCTCTCCACTTCTTTTCCTGGGAAGCCAGCCAAGCCGGTTTGATTTTCCTGGAAATGCTTGGCCAGTAGAATACGGGGCCTCAGGCAAAAGTGGGTTCATTCTCTCCCTTCATTGCTATTCAAGGCACATGTTGTTTATTCCTGTTCTCCCCGTTTTGCCTGGCAGAGAGGAGGTGTTTGGAACAAAACTCTCCCTCCCCTCTCCCACCTAACCCCCACCAGTGTGTGGGGGAGGCAGCCCAGGAGTCTGTCAAGAGAATCGCTTCTGAGCACTTTTCCATTTTCAATAGTTTCTGACCCAGTTTAGCATGCAGATGCCCCAAATGCGATGAAAATGCTGAAACGCAGTGGGTTTGCCTTCCTTGTAAGGCAGTTAGAGGATTGTGAGAGAAATCTAACTTCCCTGAGGGCTGAGAGAGGGAAGTTGCCTTGTATTCTTTCTGGAATAAGAAGGCTTCAAGGCAAGCACAGCACTATTTGGAGATGAAGGGAGTCGATATCTTTCTGTTTGTGACTCGAGGGGATTCCTTCCACCAACTATCTTTCTTCCCAAAATATCTCCGTGCCTGAAGTTTCACCACTGCTGTTATATGCATATGCTTTTATTCATTAAGTCTTTCTTTCCTTAAGGTCTCTAATTTCTTTTCTCAGGGTCTCTGTTCTTAAGCAACTCCTAGACATCTTCTTGCAAGATGCAAACCCTCTTGAGGGCAACACATTGATTGAGTCAGTAGACTCTAAGTGGGCATGGCTGGGCAGGAAGTGTTCCCTCTGAGGCCTAGAGCAATAGGACTTCTTCCTGGGTCCCTTCCCTGAACCCAAGAGTGTGTTTCAGGCTTCTGGGGGCACAATGGAATCTTCAGGTTTTTTGGGTTTTTTTTGAGTTGGAGTCTCACTCCGTCGCCCAGACTGGAGTACAGTGGCCGCTCCCGGCCACCGCAGCCTAGAGCTGGTGGGTGCCAGCGATCCTTCTGCCTCAGCCTTCCCAAGCATGCACTACCATGCCCAGCTAGTTTTTTGATTTATTGTAAAGATGAGGTCTCACCAAGTTGCCCAGGCGGGTCTCGAACCCACTGGCTCAGACAATCCACTCACCTCAACCTCCCAAGGCGCAGGATTACAGGCTGAGCCACCGAGCCCGGCTAAATCTTCTGTTTTAATGATACTTTAACCACATTTCAGGCACCATGCTTAACCTTTGGCGTGAAGTAACACATTTACCCTCTAGATGATAAGTTGCAGGAAAGCAGAAATCTGTGTTAGCTCTGCCAGTGCTGGAACAGAGTCCCTAGAACATAGCAAGAGCACAATGGCATGTGTTAAATGAATGAATGATTCCTTCAACAATCTTATGTTGTAGATCATCATGATCTTCATTTTAAAGTGAAGTCAGCTGTACTTCTAAAAGAATAAGTAACGTCTCTAAAGCCTCCCAGCATTTTTTATTGTAAAGCTGAGACCGGAATCATATCTATGTGACCCCAAAGTAGTGTTCATAACTGCTATGTAGAGTAATTGAATAGTAGACAAACTCATAGGAAATCTCAGAGGTGGGACTCGGTGGTAAGACGAGAGGCCACCATTTTCCCACCTCACCAAGTCCATGCCAAGAGAACCAGAACATATCTGGCCCATATTATTCCTCTTGCATTTGACCCAAGCTCACTTCTGGGTCAGAAGTAGATTTAACCTGGTGATGGCATCCAAATGGAAGTCTGGCCCCAAAATGTTTGTCATGTCGTGACCCAGAGACCGACGTGCTATGGTCATCCCAACCCCAATGACAATGATTCAACCACAAATGGAAACCAGTGGAATTGCCAGGGAAATGTTGTCTTTTTCTGTCTTCTTTAAGAGAAGAAACAAGCCACGTGTTTGGGGAACAGACATGGTCCCTTAGCCCATGACTCAGCATGCATAGAGGAAAGTAGAAACAAAGATGGTAGGAAGAAGTTCCCCAAGAGTGTCCACAGTGAAACCCTTCACAATCACTTGTTTCTGTCATATTCATTAATTCCCAAGTTTGTCATCAGAGACTGGCTCTTATCTTATACAATGTGAGTACCTTTCTGGCAGCTCACTGGTGCTGAGCTCACAGTGGATACACATGGAATAATGCAGTAACTAATTTCATTTTTAAAATGCCTTGCGAGTCCAAAAAGGAAAAGCAAATGTTTCAAACAAAATAAAAGCTCTTTGAAGACAAGAGGAGTGTCCTATTCATCTTTTTTTTCCTTAGGCCTAGTACAAAGACTAGCCATAGCAGGTGATCATGTAATGTGTGCTGAATAAATGAATGAATGCATTCTGTGATGTATCACTGATTCCAAGCACTGTCGTTCTTACAGCGATGATTATTATGGAGGTGGCGGTGAGGGCGCAGTGTGCACTAGGAAAGGGAGTACTTGAAAAGGGTTCATCTCTTGGGGCTGAATTTAATCCAAACTTTATCGTGCTTCTTGTCCCTAAGCGATACCAGAGAGCATCATTCAGTTCCATACTCTTCTTCATTCCTGGTAGAAACTGGAGAAAACCTGCCTGATTGGAAAGAGCTCAGCTTCTCTTCTGTTCAGCTGATTCTTACCCTGCAGAACTAACTCCCAATATTCTCCAACTTTGAAGAGAAGTTTAGAATCGGTGTTCTATGTGAAATATCCCAATTTTTTTGGCAATCATAGTTAGGACTGCCGGTTGTCCCTAAAAATATATTCTCCCTCTTTCAGAGTGAAATAGCTTTTAGTTGGGCATTAAGGCCACTGAGACTAAAGACCACATTCCTAGGTTCCCTAGTAGCAAAAGGTTGTCATGTGACTAAATTGTGACCAATAAAATGAGAGTGAACATAATGTGTGAACACTCTGGAGTCTTGCCTTTAAAAGGAGGGGTAGTAGCCTTGCTTTCTTTCCCCCTATTCCTACTGGCAGGTAGGAGCAAACATGCCGAGTCTCTCGAAGGTTGCTGCGTGTGTGGTTTGTGCTCAGAAAGTGTCCCAAGATAGTCTCAATCATCCACAAGCATGGAAACACCCCCACTTGCTTCAGTTGGTGGTCAGACCATCATGAAGTTGTTCCTTCTGTCACTCCTAAGTGATTGAGTGTCCTTGGGGTTCCAGGGACCATGTTAGGCACTGAGGATAGAATGATAAGATGCCTGGAGCATGCCATCATGAGGTGACGAGCATGAAGGAAAGACCAAGGAGTCCCAACGAAGCCCCTGACATCATTACTGTTGAACTAACACCAGCAGACCCATTTTCTCACAGCTTTCTGTGTGTTGAATCTACTGGAGTAGGGGCAGCCCCCGCCTGCCTCCAAGAGTCTAATGGCATATGCGGCAAATATGATAAGTATCAAAAAGTGCGGCAAATACCCAGGGAGATCTGGACACACAGATCAGGGGCAGCATGCCAGAACCCCTCTCTTCCTTCCTTCAGCCGTTCTGGGCCCAGGAGGCTGACCTGGAGGTCTAGGTCTTGTCCTCTGGCTCCCAGTTGGGTTGGGCCATTGCAAGTCTCTTCCAGAAGATCAAAGGGTGGGATCAGAGTGAGGTCAGGGCATTCACCTCTTGCACCGCCGCTTCCTCCTCACATAGGCTGCCCTTCCGAGTGGCCAAGTTCTCCTAACAAAGGCTACAACTTTTCTGGGGCAGCCCTCTCCCCGTTCTGGAACCTGTTTCTTCCTTTAGCCCTTTAGACCTAGGATTGGAACCTCTCTACTGCTGAACCTTGGGGCTCTGTCAGTTTGCTACTTTCCCTTAATACTTGCATTCTTCACAAGGGTACCTTCTCCAAGCTCTTCTCTGAGTACCTCAATTGAGCATGCCACTGGTTTCCTCGGGGACTGGACCAGGTTGCCCCTGATCCATGCTTTCCCCCACCATGATTCTGGGCGTATCTCAAAAGTGATATAAATGCATGCAAAATAAATGCTTTTACATCGCTGTGTCTTTTTTGATCCTCACAAACACCTTGCATGGAACAGGAAGGAAACCGGGGATCCTGGGATGAGCAGCTGCTGAAGGATCCCACGGCTAGCGGGTGTGGGGCCCAGCATCTTGGACCGCCCAAGTGACAGGCCCTGCCTGAGGAGGGGGCGGCTCTCCTGTATCTGGGGCCCTCTCTGATGCAGGGACTGGATCAGCACAGCCTCCCTGAGCCACCATCGTACCTGTCACACCCCGCCCCCGCACTATGCTGCCAAAGGGGACATGCTGTACCCGGCCAGCAGCCACCCTTTGTTCCACACTAACGAAGCAAGGGAGCTAGGGTTCCACTTCGATTTTCAGGACCGACAAATAACGCTCTGCCGCGCATTGTTTGCTAGAAATTACCCAGAGCTCAGCTCTTCCGCGCTCTTTCTGCCATATGGAAAGAAGCCGCAGCAACAATCGATGGGTCTCTGACTGTCCACTAGCTCTTATTTTACTGGGTTTATTTTGCTTATGCAGTCCCAGCTGTGATTATCAATACGTGCATTCAAGCCGCTCCTGGCTCGGATTGTAGCAACAGTAAGGGGGGAGAGGGGGGCGTCTACCACTCTCTGGTGAGGGTACAGTCTCTGGATTGAGGCAGGACAGGTGAGGGAGCAGAAGGGAAGGAGGGAGGGAGAGCTTGAGCTCCAGGAAGAGGGAGGAGGGAAGGGGGAGGAGAGAGAGGAGAGAAAAGCCTGGCAGGACTCAATACCAGCATGCAGAGAGCCACGCCATGTCATGGCTTCCTGCAAACTTGAGCTCTGGCACATGCATCTCTGAGCTCAGACTCTCCACCCTGAGAGACCAAACACCCTCTCCAGCTGTTCCCTGTCACCCCTTAAATCCTTTAAAGACAGTCAGATAAAGCCAGTGGGTTGCAGGATAAATTAGCATGTTCAAGCAATTACCGAGGCTTTTTGTTAATTCAAGTACAAGGGGCTTAATGTTGGGTCTAGAGGAAAGAGAATGAACTTGTGAATCCCTCACATTGCTTTTTAAAGTCTTAAAGTGAAAAAGAGATATTTTCCACCTGGGGCGGGGAGAGAGGGAAACACTGCCGCCAACCAATTTGTGGTTGCCAGGCTGATCTGAAATTTCAATTCAAATCAAATCAAATTCGAGTCAAATCCACATTTCTTTAGCAAGCAAGCGCCACCACGTTTAAATTGGGTAAACGTTCTCGTTAATTCCTCTTATAATTCACCCTAGCAAATGTTTAGCTTTGTGAATCTCTTGGCTATTCAAATTTAGCCAATAGATTGTCTATGACACTAGGTAGGCCTAAAAATACCTTGGAGTGTGTGTGTGTGTGTGTGTGTGTGTGTGTGTGTAAGCATGTGCATATTGCTAGAAAAGTTGTCATTAGAATCAGACAAGGCCACAGGAGACATGCAGAATTCAATCAGTTATTATATTAATATCCATATAAGTTGCACAGTCCTAACAGAGTGGAAAAATAAAAAATAAATTAGAATTGAATGGAGTGGCAGATAGATTATTGAATCCAATCAAGTATGTGCGTATCTGAGGAGAGGTATGGACACTGTAAGACTTAAAAATTAGCTAAAATCATAACCAGGGGGTTGGGTAGGGTGGGGTGGGTGGTGAGAGCTGGGACTATGTGACCATCCTACTCTGAATTTTGAAAATCAAAATAGTTGGGCACGTTGGCTCATGCCTGTAATCCCCCCAGCACTTTGGGAGGCAGAGCTGAGAGGATTACCTAAGGCCAGGGGTTCGAGATCAGCCTAGGCAACTTGGCCAGACCTCTTCTCTACAATAAATCAAATAATTAGCCCGGTGGGCAGGCATAATAGCATGCACCTGTGGTTCCAGCTACTTGGAGGGCTGAGACAGAAGGATCGCCTGAGCCCAGTAGGTTGAGGCTGAGATAGCTGTAATCGTGCCACTGCACTCCAGCCTGGTCGACAGAGTGAGACTCTGACTCAAACAAAAAAGAAAAGGAAATCAGAAAGTGACTGTAAAAGTGATTTTAGCCTGAATGCTGACTAGGGCTGCAGACAAAAACCTGACCAAATTATAGTCATTTAGGAAACCTCAGCTAGTAGAGGGGGGAGAAAAACCTGGAAAGGTAACCCCCAAATTGTTTAGGCTGACAAAATTGTTTTCTTATAGTGCACGCATGTTTTAGCCCCAGAAACTTTTTATTAAAAATATAAATGTTTAAAAGAATCAAACCAATAACATTGGTACTTTTGAATTTGGAGATTCTATGCATTTTGGGGGATCTTAAGTTTGTAATGTTTAAGAGAATTTGCCTTCTGTAGTAACAACTTAGTCTTTTGATATTAGTTTATAATGAATTGAGTGCTTCATTAGACCTGTGATTTTTAAGTGCAAATCTTACAAAATTAATGTGCAGTGTTAGAACATTTAGAACTTAGGACTCGTCATATTCATCAGTTTAACTTACTAGATTTATAAGAATGTAAGTATTTGATTTTGTTTATTTATCAATTAAACAAGTACTTAAAAAGGAAATAGAACATATTAGATATATAACTTCAGTTTAAAACGTTCAAAGGAGTTTAATTAACCAAGTTTATTAATGAAACCAACCATGAATCAAAGTCTTATTTAAAGTGGTTGCTAAAATTTGTAGACATTCCCATAGAATAATGAGATGTATAAGCTAAATGTAAAACCTTAAGTAGGTTTAAATATGGCTTTTTACAGAGTAAAAACAGAATATAGTGGTTAAGAGCTGCGTCACTGGAGCCAGACTGCCAGGGTCTAACACCTAGCATTGCCATCAATTGCTGTACGATCCTGGACAGGTAAATTAACCTGGCCATGCCTCAGTATCCTTGCCTGTAAAAAAGGAGTGCTGACGTTAACAGAATAGTAATAGAGCACTAAATAAATTAATAGGTGTAACCTCTTAGAATAATTCCTGCCATATCATAAGAACTCATTAAATGTTAGCATTCGTTACTAATTGGTTGAAAATCTGATCTCTAAAACTAAACCTGAAAGACTTTTTGGCATACATAAACCTACTCGTGTGAACATCAAAGATCTCACAGTGACATGCATGTCTGTATAAGGTGCTCTTGACACAGCTCAAAGAAATGCCTTGGGAAGTGAAAAATGCAGTCAGTTCAGCTGTCTTTTCCCCTTTAGTTCTAAGTACACAGCACTCAGTGGCCTCACTTGTCTGGCTGCATGAATATCGGCAGTGCCTGTGCAGATGGCACTGCCTCCAGGTGTGGCCCCAATTTTCCGCCTTGGTTCCAGATGGCATCTCTCCTCTAGACCAGTGAGCTTCCAGCATCTCCTGTCTGAGATCACCAGCAGCAAAACATGTTGTTAGCACTTTACTAGAGAGCAGTCATGTTTGAGTGGTCAGAAGTTATGTGATGGCCCACAGTCATGTCAATTTGAGAGTACTTTGGTTGTATTTTCGGACTTTTTTGTTTTATTATGAACATTTTCAAATATACTTAATCATTCCAGAGGAGAGGGAGTTTTGTCTTCAGTCATTCAGACTAAACCTTTCACTCAGACCTAGATAATCAAGCTGCGCATGGTGGCTCACGCTTGTAATCCCAGAACTTAAGGAGGCTGAGGTGGGAGGATTGCTTGAGTCCAGTTCTAGACCAGCTTGGGCAACATCGCAAGACTTCATCTCTACAAAATAAATAAATAAATAAATAAATCAGCCAGGCATGGTGGCGTGTGCCTGCAGTCCCAGTTATTCTAGAGGCTGAAGCGGAAGGATCGCTAGAACCGAGGAGGTCAAGACTGCGGTGACCCTCGATTTTGCCACTACACTCACTCTAGGCGAAAGAGTGAGACCTCAGCTCAAACAAACAAAAAACAGAGCTAGATAAGTTTGAACAGGGTATTGAAAAGTCATGATACCAAGAATCAGCAGATAAGTCAGGCACTGAGGGCTAGACTGACCGTAGAAGTGCCTGCTTATTTCAAAAGAGACAGAGGCTGAGAAGGGGGTGGAGCATACAAGGCTGTAGGATAAAATCAAGAACTCAGAGCACAGCAAGAAAGTAGAGACTATTGGACTCACCCTGTGCTTAGAGTTGGAACCAAAGGGCTAAGCCCTCAGAGTAAGGGGAAATTGAATATTTACCATGCCCTGTGTGGGATTTGAAAACTTAAAGAAGAAAAATGAGATAAAAAATTTTATTGCTAGATATCAAGACTTGCAAAGCTATAGTAATTAAGACAGTGTGAATTAGCCAAAGGACAGTCAAGTAGACCAAAGCAACAGTAAAGGAAGTTCAGAAACCAATTCATACATATTAAGACACTACACTTTTTACAGACAGCACAGCAGACCAGAAGGAAAGGACAAGTTTTTAAAGTAAATGGTGCAGGCTATTCATATGGGGAAAAAATCTAAACCTTGACACTAGGCAAAATAAATCAATTCCAGATAGATCATGGACCTAAATATGAAACAAAAAAACTTCCAGAAGACAACACAGAAAAATAACTTCATAATTTGGGGTTAAGTGATGATTATTAAACAAAGCAAAGAGCACTCGCTGTGAACTAAAAGGTTAATAAGTTGGATTACTTTAAAATTTAGAAACTCCACTTATGAAAATCCATTTGAAGAATGGCAAGACAAGCACAGCTGAAATATTTGCAACTCTTATAAATGACAAAGGACTCATATCGAGAGTAGATAACTATATTCCCACAAAACAAAAAGAAAAGGCAGATAACCCAATGGTAAAATGGATAAGATACGTGAATAGATACTTCACAAAAGATGAATCAAAATGGTCAATAAACATATAAAAATATGCTCAAATTCAATAACCATCAGAAAAATGCAAATAAAAATACAATATGCTAAGGGTAGTCGATCCTAAAGCAGTGAGGACCACTGGGAGGCCCAAACTTCATCTTCACGTAGACCACTTATGTACCTAGTCCTGACTTGTATCCCACATCTTTAAAATAGAAAAAAAAAAATCAACCTTCCATACAGCCCCGCAATCCTCCTTCTGGGAATATACCCAGAGAAACTCAAATCACTCCATGAAAACCATGCCTGCATATGCACGTTTATCACAGTATTATTCACAATAGCAGAAACATGAGACCAATTGTGCTGCTCATCAAAAGAGGACTGGATTTTTAAAATGTGGTACATATACGCGATGGAATATTATGCACCCATAAACGACAAAATTAGGAACTTTGCAACAACTTGGATGGACTTAGAGTCTATGATACTCGTGATCTATCACAGAAACAAAGAACTGAGTACCACATGTTCTCACTCATAAGTGGACCTTGAATGATTATCATAATACTATAAGAAAGGGATTGGCAGTAATGGGAAACTGCCAGGGAAGAGAGAGGGAGCATACCTTGTCAACAATTATACCTGCATAATGACCATTTGTATACCTAACCCTGAATTGTACCCCACATCTTAGAAAACAAAACAAAACAAAACAACCACAACGTGATACCACTTTCCACTAACCAGAAAAGCAAAAATTAAAGACATTAAAACATTGGCAAGGATCTGAAGAAATAAGAATACTCACATATTGCTGGTTGGAGTGTAGATTGATATAGCCATTTTGGAAAAAGTTTTGACATAATCTTCTATCTTTGATCAACAGGTGTGCCTTATGCCATAGCAATTCTATTCCAAGGCATGTACTGTATGGTAGACTGAATCCTACAATGGCACCCCAAGATTCCCTGCCCTAATCTTCGAACTGTGACTAAGATGAGAAATCAAGCCCCATTCCTGCGATCATGTTATGTTGCACAGCAAAAGGGATTTTGTGGATGTATTTAAGGTCACTAATCAGTTGACCTTGAGAATGAGATTACCCTGGTGAACTTCATCCAATCGCCTGAGCAGAGTGTTTTCTCTGATGGTAGCAGAGGGGAAGTGAGAGAGTCAGAAGGATTCCACTGACCATCGCTGGCTTCCGGTTGGAAAGGTCCATGTGGCCGGGATTGAGGAAGCCTCTCAGAGCTGAGAGCAGCCCCAGATGACGGCCAGCAAGGAAACAGAGGCCTCAATCCTGGAACCACTTGAATTCTTTTTACTTTGGGGGGTTAGAAGTAATAGAATTTTAATGTCTGCTCCTTCCTGTGTCAGAATTTTTCACAGTTTAAAACTATATGATAGGATCCAAAGGAATGTGTGACTCAACTGCTTAGAGGCACCAGAAGTTTTTAAAAAGTTATTTCAAATTAGTACTTATTAATTATGTTAAATTTTAAAAATTGTAATTCCTATGTAGAATATTTAATTTTGTCTATCATGTTCTATGCTGAAGATTCTAAAATCTAAAACGTTTTATTTCATAGACATTTGTGTATTGAATTCTGCCAATGACAAGAGTAAGCTGAGAAGCAGATTTCCCCCAGAGACTGCGGACAAGAACTCACTCACAATGACAATTGCAACCTTGGGATACCCTGCACAGAGAATCCAGTCATATCATGCCTTTTGATACACCCAACTGGGAGCAGGTGTCATTTAAGCTGCTGAGTTTGTGGTACCTTGTTATGCAGCCATAGAAAACGAATACAATAAGTGGACCTTGAACAACTATCGTTAATACTATAAGAAAAGGATTGACAGTAGTGGGAAACTGCGGAGGGGGGCCGGGGAGGTGGATTAGCAATAGCAGGAATCTGCCTGGGGAAGGGGGAACACATTTCATCAACAAGGGTACCTGTACGACGAATATTTGCATACCTCACCCTGAATTGTGCCCCACAATTTTAAAATAAAAAAAAGATTTACTATATAAAGCTACATCAATTAAGAGAATGCTATATGAACTCAGTGGTGGGCGAATTAAAAAGCGGAATAAAATCTGGAAACAGGGGAAAAAAAGAAAACAAATACATACCCAACAGACATGAATGCACATATACACAAAGCACAGATACAAGACTGTTCTTAGCAGCATTAGCGTTAATAGCCAAAAACCCCTATGTCCATCATCATTAGAATGGGTGAGTGAATTAGTACTCTTTAGAGTATATTCCTTCAATGGAATACTATAGAATGATGAAAATGAATAAACAACAGCTAAAACAATCACATGAAGGGCTCTTACAGACATGATGTTGAGGGAGAGAAGTCAGAAACAAAAAGCACATTGTATAATTGCATTCATGTGAAGTTTTTTTTTCTTTGAGCTATGGTGGTTATCACTGGTCAAGAGGCATAAAAGGGGCTTTTGAGGTGTTGGTAGAATTCCATTTCTTGACCTGGATTGCTGTTACACAGTTGAGTTCATTTTTTGATCATTCACTTGATAACCCATTCACTTAGGATGTTTGCACCTTTCTGCATTATTATTTTCTAGTACAATATTTTTTAAAAGAGAGAGACCAGTACAATGAACTCCACATACCTTGCATCCAGACTCAACCAGCATTTACTTCATCTCTTTGTTTCCTTTTCTGGTGTATCTGTGTATTGAATCATTTTATCCCTGCATACAGCAACAGGAATCTATAGACAAATGGACAATTTCTTACTTAATTACAACATAATTATTTAATCTAACAATATTCACAGTAATTACTGGCTATAATTTCATATTTGTGACCATTTTAAGTGACTTTTTAAGAAAAGCACAATAGTTTCTAAGTACCTTTGGAAGATAGTTGTACTCACAAGAGAAAAAATAGAAATGGACAATAAATCTACGAGAATTTCTTCTTTACTAGTCACAAAGTGAAATTAAAGTAGCAATTGAATACCATTTGCCACCCTTGGATTTAAAATAGGAGAAAATGTAAAAAAAAAAAAAATAAATGACCGAATTTAATGAGAGCTACCCTGCTGGTGAAATTTATAAACTGGAACATTCCTGGAGGGCATTTTGGCAATCCATATCAAAAGTCTTGGAAAAGTGTATACCCAGGAATTTCACCTCTCAGAGCTTAATCTGAGGAGAAGACCAAACAAACAAACGTGGAAAGATGGATGGAAGTGAATATCGAATCATTATTAACCAGGCTGAATTCTTGGATACAGTATTTAAAAAGATCAAAATATACTCAATAGTAAGTGGATTGTGTTATACTCAATATACTCAATAGTAAGTGGATTGAAGGAAAACAGTGCATACTTCCAAAAATGTGATACTATAAAACCAGTTAAAGTGATGAATCGAATGTGTTTTTATTATCACGAAAATGTTACAATATAATGTGAGATGAAAAAATATAGCATAAATTGTATAATACTACTTCATTTTTATAAAATCCATCTGTGTATGTAATGCGAGCGAGTATGTAAGGTCTTAAAGATGTACTCCAAAATACTGTAGTTTATGCTGGGATGGTCAGGTTAATTTTAATTCTTCTCTTTGTTTACATATATTTCCTATTTTTGTTACATTATTTTCATTAAAAATGCTTTAATAAAATTATTTACAGATATATGTGGGCAAAATCGTAATAATAACTAACACCTTTTTAGTACTGACTACATGCCAGGCACTTTACAAATATGATCTCATTGAATTTTATTACAAACTTGAGGCAAATACTGTTATTATTCCCATTTTACAGATGGAGAAACAGTATACCTCTGCAGGAAATTGTCTTGCTCTCAAGTATTTGCTACCCTTCTGTACCTTGTTGATGCCTGGCTTTGCTGTATAACTCACTTTGGCCAATAAACTACAAGCAGGAGTGATGTAACCCACTTCAAGGGGTAAAAAGTGAGTCATTACAAGATTCGATCTTCTGTTTAAATTCTGCCACAAGGTTAATTTCCCAGATAGGGACTCCTTCCTCAGCTGAGTATCAGAGCAAAAATCTAGGATAATGAGTGAGAAATTAAACTATTTTAGTTTGTTTATGTTACTGAGATTTGGTGGTTGTTACTGCAGCACAATTTAGCCTATGCTGACTAACACAAATGACATTAAGTAAGTTGCCCTAAATCATCTAGCTATGAAGTGCATAAACTGCAAATGAAATCCAGCCAGGAGCAACCCCTTCGGGTTCCCTCCTGCTGTGGGAGCTTTTCTGTCCTCTCAATAAATCCTGCTATCAAAAAAGGAAAGAGAAAGAAAGAAAGAAAAAGAAAGAAAGAAAGAAAGAAAGAAAGAAAGAAAGAAAGAAAGAAAGAAAGAAAGAAAGAAAGAAAGAAAGAAAGACAGCCAGGCTTGCTCCAAAATTTGCCCAATTAACCACCTACATTATGTATTTATTTTGTCTTTTGATTGTGCATTTTACTCTAATGATTTTGAGGGTCCTTGCAATAACCTGGTGACTCATGGGCCCAATATTTTAGGCATATCTTTTATGTCTTTACCCAAACTAGCATATAGAAAAAAATCCCATCCTAAGCTCGTTTTGAGCTTCAAATTTTGGCAAGTGTATTAGTTAGGGTTTTCTAGAGAAACAGAACCAATAAGATATATAGAGAGCGATCTATATAAAAAGACTTATTATAAGAATTGGCTCACATAATTATGGAGGTTGGAAAGTCCTACAGTCCACCGTCTGCAAGCTGGCAACCAGGGAAGCTGGAGATATGATTCAGCCTGAGTCTGAAGGTCTGAGAATTGGGGGGACATGATGGTGTAAGTTCTGACCTGAGTCTGAAAGCTCAAGAACCAGAGGTACCAGTGTCTGAGGGCACAAGAAGATGGGTGTCTCTGCGTAAAGAGGACAAATTCACCCTTCCTCCAAGGTTTGGTACTATTCAGGCCCTCAACGGATTGGATGACATTCGCCCACAATGTTGAGAACACTCTTCTTTACTCAATCTACCAATTCAATAGTTAATCTCTTCTGAAAACACTCTCATGGACAAACCCAGAAACAATGTTTACCAGCTATCTAGGCATCCCTTTTTCCAGTCAAGCTGATGTGTAAAGTTAACCATCACAGCAAGGGACTACTTCCAGATAGCAAATGAATTTCAGAAGACTCCCTATAACCCCAGTAGACCTAGCACAGAATTTTCCTTCCCTTGCTCTATTGGTTGTAAGACTCTATGCATTTGTTTTTGGACTATAAGGCCCATGTACAAGTTTGAGGCTATTTGGAGATCTGAAAATATGTTCTCTCCATGAGATGTGCAAGAAGAAGTTGGTAAAGAGAAGTTGTAACTCAAGATTGAGGGCAGAAATAAATTACCTTGGTATTACATATAAAATTTTTCAGGATGCAAGCACAGTTTATTGGTAGCATTTACTATAACTCTGGGGCAAGTCCTTCCAACTGCTGAGTTCAACCAGACTTCAATAAGGAGTTAAACGCTAACATATACAATTAAACTAACAAGGGAACAGTCAGCCTATCTCCCTCAACTCTATTCCCTTTATCAGTGCCTCCTTCTGACCTCATCTCAGCCTCAGCTAGTCCCTGACTTCTCCTATCCCTGCGCCTTCACACACACACACACACACACACACACACACACACACACACACACACACACAAAATGTTGGTTTTTTGTACTTTCCAATAAATAAATCTACTGTATTGATAATCTCAGTATTATAAAGCTCTAATGGCATCTTCACCTTATTCCAACTCTCCCATTTTATAAATGATAGAACTGAGGCCCAGAAATCACTGGTGACTTGCCCAGGGCCAAATGCGAGTTACTTACCAGTAGACCTCAGATGAGCACATGTAGTCCCACATGCAAGGGTTTTCTCAGTCTATCCTATTGCATTGTGCATTCAAGAAAACAATGAACAAGATTTTCCATGGAGTTGATGAGAATGCTTTGGTACCAGAAAGTTTTGGTACGAGATGTGGTAGTTGCATGACACTGTAAATGTCCTAAATGTCACTGAATTGTATACTTCAAGATGATGAAATTTACGTTACCTGAAATTTACCTCAATAGAAAAATCAAAGAAGGACAATCAAAATCCATTATGTCCGAGCCTACTATTAATCGTATAGAAATAAGCCCATGTGAACAATATTAGCTCCTGAGGCAGGTATTATTAATTCGGTCCCCCAGTAACCTGGTGGTCTGCTGCACAACACCGGGTAAATAGGGCTCTTTGTGTTGGCTTTCATCTCTTCAGTTTTAAGCCCCGTGCTGTTGTTTCCACGGTACTGTAATGTCAGGGAATTATATTTAAGCCATCCTTAACTCCTCCAGCCCACATTGATCTTCCCTTTCTCTGAAATTCCAGCACTTATAACCTAAACTAGACGATTTAGAACTTAATTATGTTCTATCTTGTGCCGTTCTTTAATTGTTTGATGTAGGATAATCTTGTCTTACAATAAGACTGTAGGAACTTTGAAGTTGGCGACGCTGTCTTAAATTCATCTTAATGCATTCATTCATGAAGGCACCTAAAAAAAACCACTTCCAGCACCTATTGTATGCCAGGTGCTGGATACACAAAGAGAGAACAAAAACTGTCACCCAACGACAAGGAGCTCAGCATCTGTGTGACCTCTGTGCCTGGCATGGCACAGACACATGGCACCTCAGCATCTGGTCTTGCAACTGAGAGACTTTATCTTACTCCAGATCCCCGTTCCTTGAATTCCCTATTTCAGTCTCAATAAGAACCTCAATTGTCCTTCTCTGTCGCTTTTCCATGGCCCTCCTTGTGTCCGTTCCCACTGACTTTCCCATGAGCATCTTACCTGGGCTCTACAGCAGCTTTTAGCCAGATCCCCCTGCCCTTTTATCCACTGCTAAGCCCCTCTACTTCTTGAGAGCCTGAGCAGGAGAGATGTGTACGAATACTTATAGTTTTACCTGCTGAGGAGAGTCATCATGGGGTCTCCTAAACCCACAGTAAGCTCTGGACACCCAGGAGGGGCCTCCTGCAGTGAACTACCACCATTCTGAGGTTTCTTAGCCATTGGCTCCAGGCACCTTCCCTCTTATCTTGCCACACAGGGGACAAGAAGCCGGGGCTCAGCAGGTTTAAACTCCAGTGATGTCCGGCCCTCCAGCCAGTTGCACACCCGTGATCAGCACCACCAGAAAGCCCAAGTATCCAAAAAATGTCTTCTCATTTTCTGGAATCCCATTTCCACCTCCCTTGGTTGGTGATTCCTCCCTTCAACTCAAGGCTTGGATTGCAGTGAAAATGCTGATTTCTCCTTGGACAGTTGCCTGGCAGGGGACAAGTAGGAAATTTAAGATCAGGCTGCAGGATGGTGGGGTGAAAACCACAGGAAGAGGCTGGGAGCCTTTGCAAGGGCCTTTGTAAGGCCAGGGAGGAACAAGGAGGGACAGCACCCAGACTAGGGAAGGATATTCAAAGTGCAAGTTCAGGCCACACATGGTGGCTCACATCTGTAATCCCAGCACTTTGGGAGTCCGAGGTGGGAGGATTGTTTGAGCCCAGGAGTTTAAGACCAGCTCAGACAACATAGCGAGACTTCATCTCTACAAAAATTTTTTTTAAATTAGCCAAACGTGGTGGCACATGCCTGTAGTCCCAACTACTCGGGTGGCTGAGACGGAAGAAACACCTGAGCCCAGGAGGTTGAGGTTGCAGTAAGCCCTGATCGTGCCACTGCACTCCAGCCTGGGTGACAGAGTGAGACCGTGACTCAAGCAAACAAACAAACAAACAAAAAACCAAAACCAAAACCATACAAACAATAAACAAACTCAAAACCAAAGAACCAAAGGTCCAAGTCTTCTCTTTCTCTCTGGGAGGTCCAGTTTGACCACTCCCAGATGCCTCGGTTGAACAGTGACTTCTGGTCCAGTGACTTCCTCTCTGCCCTCCGGTAATTATGGAAGAACTCCAAATTCCCTCCTGGCTTTAGTCTATGATGGAATGCCATAGACCAAGGTGCAGGATTTTCCCATTAGAAGGACAGTCACTCTGTAAGACATAACAAAATCAGGCTCAGAGTTCCAGACACTCCTTACAGTACAGACCCTGGAGCAAAAGAATGAGTGAGCAGAAGTTGTTCTCGGCAGGAAGGAGGTTGCTTTTCTTCACGATGAGAAGCTGCACTTTACCCAGTACAGAGGAAAGGCCCTCAGACATTCCCTTGGTGCCGGCTGGTCCTTGCTAGGAGAAAGATGAGTCATTGTTTATCAGACTGGAGGGCTGGTTGGCCAAGTCCCAGCTTCCCCATAGCTCTCAGAAAGGAGGCCCACGTGAATGCCAACCCCCTCAATCATTTCATGGATGTTTTTAAGTCCGGCCTGTTAATGCTCTTTTTTTCCTATTCCCAATTATTTCCTGCCTCTTTTTTCTCTGTTTTGGAGCAAGGGTCTGTCAGCGGGGATATGGCCTTGGCAAGTTGCAGATCTACTTAGGGACGTCCCCACCCCTCGGAAGTGAACTAAAGAGCAGCCCTGAGCACTGCTCCTGAAGCGCCTCCACCTCCGGACAAGTAAATTGCTTGCAAGGGAGATCAATGGGTCCGAGAGATTTTTTTCTTCCTCCCTCTATGGGGCGTCTTTGCTGCTGCCGCATCCTCCTGGCTGCCAATATAATTCAGGATCTGGCTTCAGTGGACGCTGGGTGTAAGAGAAGGAACTCTCAGCGTGAGCTAGGAAGGGTTTTCTTTTACCTTTGTCAGAATTTTACCGAATGAGATCACGACGTGTCATTTTACATCACGGCATGTCAGAAATCAATAGGCCACCTGGGCGGTTGGCAGGTGGGGAGATGGACAGGAACAGAGACCGTATCTTGGCAAGCTGGAGAAAATGCCAGCGTGACTCGGCTTGGCCAGGGGTCAGGCCTTGTTGCTTTAATTATCCCTTATCACACCCCCAAAACACAGAAAGAGATGCTTATCTGCTTAATGTTTCCCTTCCCCCCACCAAGCAGAGAACTCCATGAAGAGACTGTGAATGAATGAATAAATGAATGAATGAGATAGCCATGGAGAGAGAGGTAAAACACAACATGTACCTCATTTCTTGCTGTATAAAACAGAAATAATTATTTTATTTATTTATTTTATTTTTTATTATAAAGATGTGGGGAACAATTAGGGTGAAGTATACAAACGGTGATTATGCAGGTACCCTTGTTGATGAGGGATGCCCCTTCCTCCCCGAAATAATTATTTTACATTTAAATATGCTTGCACAGCAATCGAAGTACTTACCATAAAGAATAAAATAGTATCTACACAAAACATAAGCCACCAAGTTCGTTAATAACTCATCTTGTCTTGGGATGATTTGTCCGTACGTTGGAAATTTGGCTTAACCGCCTTTGTACTCAAACTGACTGCAATGACTTTGTATTTGGGTCTTATATAAATGTTGTTTCTGGGTTAAGAAGATCCATCTTGGACAGTACTGTTCACTCTCAGAAATAAACTCCCGAGCTCCATCATTTAGAGGTAAAAATTCAGAGACAGTTCAGTTCTGCTCAGGACCAGCCCTGCCGCAGCAGAGGTCCCGGGATGCTGAGTGGTAGGTGTTAAGATTTGATGCTGGTGCGGATGAGATTAGGCCCTGGGCAAACACCGCAGCTGGCAGCTAGATGACCCACCCGGACACTGCCGCTTCAAACATCAGCCCTTTTCAGCCTCCTGCACACTTCCGGCACTATCTGCTCCTATCTTCTGTGTTAAGCCCCCGCTGACTCAACGCTCGGAGATCGGGCCTCACTTCCGTGAATTATTTTCAGGAGTGGGCCCATCCCTTTTTGTGATGGTTCAGCATCTTTGCACAGGGCATTTTGACAGAGCTGTGGTTCTCTCTCTTATCTGCAATATGCGTGCTCAAGAAAGGAACATTATAGGGGCCACTTGGCCACCAAATAAGAGCACTCACTGATTCCCTGTCTTTCTGTCCCATCTTGTGATCGTGCCCTCATGCCACACCTTCAACCTTCATCTCTGCCAGAGATGAGCAGTGTCAAGGCTCTACCACAGGCGATCGGGTACCCATGGGGGTCACTTGTGCCCTATGGGCAGCCATGGAGGCTGGACCGTCATCACTTTGAGGTTTATTCCTCCATCACTGTTAGTGTCCTGGGTCTCTGCATCATGCTGTCATATCTCCCAGGGACCAGCCCAGTCACGTATCTTCCAAAGGTGACAGCCCACTGAGGAGAAATGGGTACCAAGTTCAAGAATTCGAAGGGAGTCATCAGAAAGAAGCTTGCCAGGAAGACCCGAACTGTGGGGGCTGGGGGGTGGGCTGGGAATGAAGGCAACAGATACAGCAAGGGAGGATGGAACAGGAGCCACAAGCGTACCTTCCTCTTCCAAAGACGGCCACAGCACACCTGGGGACAGGCCACCTGAGCCCCAGGCAGTGGCCTAGAAGCTGACACTCCCTGGATCAGTGAGAGGAGTTCAGGTTCAAGCGATGATTCATTACACAAACAAGCAGTTCCTGCTGCCTGGACTGTTCCATCTCCCATCAGGGTACTGTTCCCAAGCCCAACCCAGGATGACACAGGTGACATCTCTTCCTGTTTGGTTCACGTTCCCTCCTTTATTCTCTTTGCACTGAGATTTATTATTCTACAGCGATTGTGTTGAATTGCATTCGAAATCAATTAGCACAGGTACTCAAAGATGAATGCTTAGGCTCTGAAGAAAGGTGATGAAAACATACCATTTAAATAGAAATCAATTTTCCTTTCATGTATTTCTTCCTTGCTCTTGCCCCAAATTAATAGTTTTTAGATATTTTTGTGCAAGAGGGAGACTTCCTTCACATAAACCATTTCCGCCACCGCCTTCACTTGCCTCCTATCTTGCACGGTAAGGCATAGTCCCTGGCTTGTCATATTACTGCATAACTGTCTCCACGGCGATACTTTACGCCACGTGGTCCTTTGGGTAAACTTAGAAGGATGGGGTGAGCCGGGCTCAGTGGCTCAGCCTGAAATCCCACGCCTTTGGGAGGCTGAGGTGAGTGGATTGCCTGAGCCCACGGGTTCGAGACCCGCCTGGGCAGCAAGACCTCATCTCTACCATAAATCAAAAAACCAGCCGGGTGTGGTAGCACATGCCTGTAATTCCGGCTACTTGGAAGGCTGAGGCAGAAGGATCGCCGGAGCCCAGCAGGTCGAGGCTGTGGTGGCTGGGAGCGGCCACTGCACTCCAGCCTGGGCGACAGAGTGAGACTCCAACTCAAAAAAAAAAAAAAAAAAAGAAGAAGAAGAATGGGGTGCTAGGTCAGCATGGGGAAAATGTCTTTGGACATCCTGTGCTTTGTCAACAGCAATCAGAGGGTTCAAGAGTCAGCCACTCTGTTTCCATAATATCAAATATTGGGATCGTGGATAACACTGTCCCCATGACATACCCAGCCTTCTCTCTGCCTTGGTCTTGATTAGAAATTCTGAGTGGAGGCTGGGTGCACTGTCTCACGCCTGTAATCCAAGCATTTTGGGAGGCTGAGGTGGGAGGATTGCTTGAGCCCAGGAGTTTGAGACCAGCCTAGGCAACATAGCAAGACTGTGTCTCTACAAAAAAATCAAAAAATTCATCAAGCATGGCTGGTGCATGCCTGTAGTCCTAGCTACTCAAGAGGCTGAGGCAGAAGGTTTGCCTGAGTCCAGGAAGTCAAGGCTGCAGTGAGCCGTGATCATGCTACCGCACCCTAGCCTGGGCGACTGTGAGACTCAAAAAATAAGACAATGAAAATCCGAATGGAACAGTTAGATTCTCAATGAAAGAGAGACTGCTGAAAAAGAGGAAGAAAGAAACAGTCATGTAGGAGAAATGGAACCTTTTTGAATGTATCACAGCTATACCAAAAGAGAGAAATAAGGAGAAAAGGAGCCTTGAGTTGAGGATGGAGAAATAGTGAAGTGAGAGCTAAGTAGCTCAGAAGGCCCTTCTCCAGTTCTTTCTCGCTTCTCTCTCCTTCTCTCTTGCCCAGGGGCTTGGACATTTACTATGCCCCATGCATTCTACTAAGTATTTTGTATGTTTGGCCTCTCTTAAACTTCTCACCAACAAGGTGAGGAAGGGGCTGTAATCATGCCTATTTTACAGAAGCGAAAACTGAGGCACAGAGTGGTGAAGTAACTTTGATCAAGGTTGTACGGTTAATTTTATGTGTCAACTTGACTGGTTAACCTTTATTCTGGGTGTTTCTGGATGAGACCAATAATGATTCAGTAGACTCAGTAAATCAGCTTGTCCTCCCCGACGGGGGTGGTGCTCACCCAATGTATTGAAGACCTGAATAGAACAAAAGGCGAAGTAAGAAAGACTTTGTTTTCTGCCTGACCGTCTTAGAGAGCAGACACCAGTCTTCTCCTGCCTTTAGACTGTCACTGGACTTCAACCTCTCCTCTTCTGGTTCTTGGGTCTTTGGGCTACAGATCTAGGGACTTCTCAGCCACGATCGTATAAGCTAATTCCTTTCACTGAATATATATTACTAGTCTTGGTTCTCTGGAGAGTCCTGACTAACACAAAAGTCATACAACTTTAACCCAGAAACTCTGATTCTGGATGGGTCCTTAAAAATGTCCATTTCTGTCTTTTTGTCCAAGGCACAGACATTATAATTTTTATAGAGTTCTAAGGGGATTTGTTGGGGGGGGATAAGACATTTCCAGGTCATTTCTAAGAAGCCCGGGTCCTGAAAACTGGTTAGAAAACCCCTCTGAGCATTCTGAGTATCAGGGGAAGTTTGGGCCACAAAAAGTTTCAGGGCAGGGACAAGACGACTGTGCAGAGGCAGAAGATCAACAGCCAGTGAACACTTTAACTCGACCTCTGCTGCCCACGCATAAGGCTGATATGCCCACCACCCCCTTAAGAAGGACAGAGGAATTCTTGGACTTTTAAGGCAGAGGGTCAGCGTCTGGACCTCTGGGAGTGGATGTACCAGGTCTCCCTGGGAGTGTCAACAGTTCTGTCCTCCTGGTGGTCACCTTCAAGATCAGAGATACAGGACATAGTCGCCTCTAGCTCTTTGTTTTTAGTTGTAGACAAACCGTGGTCTGGCTGAGAAGCAGAGAGCTGCCCAAGTGAAGCTCCCGTCTCTGGATTCTGGGGTGGTACCTGACTGACGTTTACTCAAAGGCTGAGGAGATTGGATGAGTCCCGCCATCTTTCCTTACTGTTTTGGGATCCAGTGTGGAAGGAATTCATTACAAGGCAGGTCTGAACGTTCACACTCTCCACTGAGCTTCAGTTCATATTTTTTTCATTTGAAAAAGGAAGGGGAGCGTTAAGTTTTGGCTTTCTTCAGGTATTTTTGGCATCGTGTGACGCTAGAACCTTAAACTGCTCCTTTAGTCATGCCTTCGGGAACACACAGTTCTCTCCTGTCAGCCCTTTCCGAAGCATGTTGAATGGAGCATTTCTGTCATTCCACTGCAGAATGTAATTGTTGTTCAGACCCATTTCAGATATGTCTGGCGCTCGTTTTCTCTCCTTATCCTCCCTCATTAAAACATGTCCTAAGATGAAGGGGTTGGTATGAGTGGGAAGAGAAACATCCTGGTACCCAAAGGCAGCCTCTTTTCATCAAAAATGTGCCAGCAGCCCCTCCAAAGAGCCCAGGGGGGCATTAGCTGGGGTATGAGGGCTGTGAAATCAGACTGTAGAGGAACTTAAAACTCAACCCATTGATGTGTGGTGAAGATGGAGTCAATTCATTAGGTTCACCCTGCTTTCAACTGCTGGTGAAACTGACCAGTGTCTCTGGACTTAAAAGAACACCGAGACAGCCATACTTTACAAGGTTAAACCAATCCTGAATTAAGCAGCATAACGAAAGGGTCCTACTGAAATGTTCTAAGGGACCCTCTGTGGAAGTATGAACTAAAATATAAGACCAAAATGAAACCCCTATGGCTAAAATTAAAAAGACTGACAATACCAGGTACTGACAATTATGTAGAGCCAATGAAACACGCATATATTAATGGTGGGAATGCAAAATCATACAGTCACTTTGGAAAACATTTTGGCAATTTCTTATAACATTAGATATATACTTAGCATACAACCATACAAACAATTCTATTTTTAGGTATTTGCCCAGAAGAAATGAAAATATATGTTCACATTTAGATTACATGTGAACGTTCATGACAGCTTTACTAATAATAGCCCCAAACTGGGAGCAGCCTAAACATCCATGAACAGATGAACGAATAAACAAACTGTGGTATATCCATTCAGTGGAATACTCTTCAGCATTAAAAAGGAACAGACTACTAATACATACTGATGGATGGATTACAAAACATTATGTTGAGTGAAAAAAAACAGATGCCAAAGAATATGTGATTACATCTATTAAACTCTAGAAAAGACAGAAAGTGAACCAGTGATTACCTGGGGCTGGAGTAGAGAGAAGTGGTTTTTAACTGGTAAAGGGCATAGAGGTGATTCTGGAGGTGCTAAAAATGTTCTCTACCTTGATTGTGGTGTGATAACATGGGTATACAATTTTGTCAAAACTCATGAAAATGTACACTTAAGTGAATTTTACTGCATATAAGTTATAACTTGATAAAGTTTATTTTAAAAGTAAAATCCATGTTTCATGGTCCTGGGTTCTGAGTTACAGAATTACCTTAAAGTTCTCTTAGTTTAGGCTCTTAGGCTCTCATTTCACAGAGACCAAGGACCAGAGAGACTGAGACTTGGTCGTCCCCACCTAGTTCTTTTTCCAATAGATCCCCCTAGATGCTCAGTCAGGAAGTAGAAATTAGACACCCTCAAATGACAGAATGTTCCAGAAGGTAAGAAGAACTTGACACCATGAAGCTTGGCATGGAGACTTGAGTGTAAGTCTCTCTGCCTGTCTGGGGGATTCATCTCCAGGCCTTTTTTCTCCTCCTTAGTTTTCCTTTCACTGCTCAAACCTTCTGTATCTTCAAGACTCACCTAGAAAGTAAAGCCTCCTAGGATCATCCCAAAGACCGCTCTTTCTTCTGAAACGCTTCAGTAGGTGTACATATGATAAGTGACTACAGCAAAATACCTTGAGTTGTCATTTAATTCTTCCATTACTATTTTAACTTTTATGTGGTGTATCTTATCCCTCCAACTTCACTGCAAGTTTCTGCCCAGCCATGCTATGTATAACAAACAACTTCATATTCTCACATCTGGATACACAATAGATACGTCCAATGAATCCTTTTTGAATAAAGGAAGTATTTGTTGAGGACAACATCCATTGGTTCTGGATGTTAAGGAAGACACAGGAGAAGAGGGCCATCTAGTCCCTGGAACTCAAGCACCGTCTAAAAGCAAGATCTCAAAGGGAGAGGCTATGTTAACCTTAGCTGTGCTGAAAATCACACAGGAAGTTCTAAAATAAACACAGACACCTAGGTTCACTTACAGTTATTCTGATATAATTGGTCTGGAGGGTCCTATGAATTCAGAGATTTTTTTTACATTTCCTAGTTGATATGAATATATAGCCAAGGTGATAAACCAATAAAAATAAAAGGTATAATAAAATTTTTTTAAGTTAAAAAAATAAATAAAAGGCATAATCTGCCTTGTAAACTCCACTCATAAGCAAGAATAAGACTTGGTCAGAGCCTTCTTCAATAGGAGATATGGTATCAGAAGGGAAGTTATCTTCGCCTCCTCAAGTTTCAAAACAAAATTCATGGCATCCTCCCCAAATGCCCTTGCCCCACCAGATGCTTTATTAGCATTTCCAAGAGAATATCCAGAACCTTAATGTTCATTACAGCTTTGGCAGACATCAGAGGACAAGATTAGAATTAGAGAAGAACTCTTTCCTTGATTTGGCAAAGAGGAAAACAGCTGATATTCACAGCTTTGGGAAGCACCTCCTTTATGAGAAGTGTGGTACAGGGTGCTTATTTTAGAGTTAGTCGTGCCATTCAGCTCTATGCCCTTGAAGAGAGTGTTCCAGATGATTCAAACCCTATTTCTTTCACAGTATACAACTTCAGTCATTTAGTCCCTATGGAAGGGCCTGGAAATCCAGCCAAAGTAGGACTCATTACCCCAATGCCTATAGAAGAATCAAGAATTGGTCGAATTATCTCTTGGGACTTTGGGCTCCTGAATCTAGATGTCTTTTCTGAGAAACTGGGCATTCTAACATTCTTCATTCCAGTTGGCTTGAAGCCCCAAGACTGTTTCTAAAGTGCAGTCCCCAAATCGCCTGCATTATAGTCACCTGGGATATGTATTAAAACTACAAATTTGTCTGGACAATTCTATTGTCCAGAAGCAAGTTATGTGCTCTGCCCACGCTCAAATGAGAAAGTCATACCCAAGTGTGAACACTAGGAAGTTGAAATCGTGAGTCATTGTAGAATTCTGGCTACCACACTGGGTATGAACAAGAAGGCATCGGTGGCGTTTCTCCCTGGGGAAGCTCTTATTCTCCACTCTTCCCACTTTAAGCCTTGTTAGCACAGCAATTCTCCAAATTTGAGGCAGGTATAAAAGTGAACACTTTGTCACCATATGGGGATTATCCCATACGTTTGGATATAACATGGAAACCCCTTGCCCATAGGCATTGGAGAAGAGTAGTAACAATCTAAGGGGGGTGGGAGAGAAAAAAAAACCTACAAATTTTTGAGCCTTACCCAAAATCCTCTTGATCAGAGAAACTTTGAGGGCAGGGCCTGGGAATCTGCATTTTAAATAAGCTTTCAGGGGGATTCTTCTGCCTCCTTCAATATGATGATAACTGATACAATGGAATGAACACTACGTGTTGGATCAGGAGGCCTGAACATGAGTTCCAGACTCTACCACTTACTAGCAGCATGGACAATGGGCATGTTAGTCAGTCTATCTGAACCGCCGTTAAAAAGGCTCATTGTGGCCAGGCTCGGTGGCTCAGCCTGTAATCCCGCGCCTTTGGGAGGCTGAGGTGAGTGGATTGCCTGAACCCATGGGTTCGAGACCTGCCTGGGCAGGTGAGACCTCATCTCTACAATAAATCAGAAAAAAATTAGCTGGGCTTGGTAGCGCGCACCTGTAATTCCGGCTATTTGGAAAGCTGAGGTGGAAGGATCGCCGGAGCCCAGCAGGTCGAGACTGTGGTGGCCGGGAGTAGCCACTGCACACCAGTCTGGGTGACAGAGTGAGACTCCAACTCAAAAAAAAAAAAAAAAAAGGCCTCATTGTGTTGTAAGAGTTAAAAGAAATTCATGTGAAAATTCCACATACAGTGGGCCCTGCATAAAGTTTAGATGAATCTAAAGATGGCTCTCTGCTTGATTTATTTGTTCCTAACCTTTTATTATGCAAAATTTCAAATATATACAAATGTAGTTCATATCACACGTTCCTATGCACCTATTACCTAGTTTCAGTAATGATCAACTCATGACCAGTCATTTCTCACCTATACTCCCTGCCTTCCTACTCCCTGAGTTTTTGGGTTTTTTTGGGTTTTTTTTTGAGTTGGAGTCTCACTCTGTCGCCCAGGCTGGAGTGCAATGGCCACTCCCGGCCACTGCAGCCTCGACCTGCTGGGCTCCGGTGATCCTTCTGACTCAGCCTTCTGAGTAGCTGGAACTACAGGCGTGCGCTACCACACCCAGCTAATTTTTGATTTATTGTAGAGATGAGGTCTCGCCAGGTTGCCCAGGCGGGTCTCGAACCTGTGGGCTCAGGCAATCCACTCATCTCAGCCTCCCAAAGTGCGGGATTACAGGCTGAGCCACTGAGCCCGGCTTACTCCCTGAGTTTTTAAGTAAACTCCAGACATCTTATTATTTTATCCATAAATATTACCATGCACAGCTTTAAAAAATAAGGATTCTCTTAAAAAATAAACATTATCACATCTAAAGTATTGACAATATTAATATTTTTTTTGAGTTGGAGTCTCACTCCATTGCCCAGGCTGGAGTGAAGTGGCATGCTCACAGCCACCCCAGTGTCAACCTGCTAGACACAGGCGATCCTTCCACCTCAGCCTTCCAAGTAGCCAGAACTACAGGTGCATGCTTCCATGCCCAGCTAATTTTTTTGATTTATTGTAGAGACAAGGTCTCACCAAGTTCCCCGGGCGGGTCTCAAACCTGCAGGCTCAGGCACTCCACTCACCTCAGCCTCCCAAAGTGCTGAGATTACAAGCTGAGCCACCAAGCCCAACCAACATTTCTTTAAGATTATAGAACATTCATTCAGTGTTCAAATTTCTCTGATTGTCTCTCTCACACACACACACACACACACACACACACACACACACAACACACACACACACACACACACACACACACACACTACAGTTTGTGTTGGTTGATAGATCTCTTACATCTTTTAAATATAAACATTCCCCCTCCATTTCTTTTTTTCTTGTAATTTTGACTATTGTTTTATAGAGAAAACTGTCTTCTATAGCAATGGTTCTCAAAGTATGGTCTTAATCACATGGAATCTTGTTAGAAATGCAAGATCTCAGGACCCACCTAGTGAGTCAGAATTGTCCTGCTTACCCCCCCCCACCCCCGCCCAAGGTGATTTCCATGCAGCTAAAGTTGAAAATGCATTGTTACTGCATCCCCACGGTGTCCATTAACATGGTCTACTCTTCTCTACAGTTAATGGAAATTAGTAGTTAGAACGAAAGTTTTGGTCAGATTCAGGGTTATTTTTTTTTTACAAGACTACTTCATTGGTAGAGTTGTTCACCTTCTGCTTTAGATCACATTTGTATTCGTATCTTACCTCTCAAAGCAGTGCTTTGCAATAGATCAGTCAATATTTGCAGATCAAAGAGAACATTTCTTGCCAGACAGCATTCCCTATTTTTATAACTAATTGTACTAAAGTGCAATTTCCTAATACTTCCTAAATTGTTCCATTTTGAAATGAAATGAAGCGAACACGAGTCAATGACTTTGGGGAAACTGAAACATTGATCCTGTTAACTTTCCAACTTCTAAGAAATTCACACCCCCCAGCACAGGTAACATCAATAAGAACAATGGCTACTTTCATGGGGTGATTTCCGTTGAAGCTGGAAAAGAACCCTCCCTAAGAACCCAACTGGCCCTCCGTTGGGTTCTTTACCAGTTGAGAAACTGGAAACTTTACCAGTTGAGATCCATTCCTTTGGGTTTAAGGCATCCGTTCTTCAATTAATTAGATTTAAAGTGTTAAATGGGTAACAGAGTTACTAGCGTCTCATGGCTATATAGTATTAGTCCCTCAGGGCTGCCATACACAGTACCACAAATTTGGTGGCTTAGAACAAGAGGAGTTTATTCTCTCTCACAGTTCTGGGGGCTACAAGTCTGAAGTCAAGGTATCAGCAGGGCCACACTCCCTCTGAAAGCTCTCAGAAGGAATTCTTTCTTGCCTCTTCCGGCTTCTGGTGGTTGTTAGGCATTCCTTGGCTTGTGGTTACTCTCTGCCTCTCACGCCGCCCTCTGCCTACCTCTGTTTCCATGGCCTGCTTCCATAAGTGCCTCTGTGTGTCTCTCCCCTTCTAACGAGAACACCAGTGACCGGATATAGGGCTCATCCTGACTCTAGGATGATTTCATCTTGAGATCCTTTAACTAATTGCATCTGCAAAGACCTTGTTTCCCAATAAGGCCACATTCTGAGGTTCCAGATGAAGATGAAGTTTAGGGGGCAATGCATTTTTGATCAGGTTGCTAAGGAAAAGGGTGGTGGAAGTTGAAGAGAGATCTGAGGCACAGTTAACTGTCCAACTGCCGCCCCATGATAGGAAGTTCGCTCAACATGAGGCTCCCAGCTGACCAAACAGATGGGACCACCCACAAGGGACAGAGGAAGGCCAGGAGCCCCTGAGATGCCCCATGTTGATTTTACCATCTGGCTGCGGGCCTGCTCTGTCCATAACAAGGTGTATCATTTTTCCCACTTCACGAATCTTGAGTCGAGATACAGTTTTTCACAAACTCCATCTCACCTTTGATAGCAATGCTTTAATGCTTTCTGTTCCGCTAATGTACAACCAAATGCCTGATAAGTGCTGGAGTATCACTTGAATCTTGTTCTTAACTTAATAATGGCCTGCAGGGCTCATTTTTCAGCATCTTAAAATCATGTCCCACGAAGCCATTGTCTTTCTCTTTTTTTCTCCTACTTCCTTCATAACCGACAATGGGGAATAACGGAAAGTGAAATGCCTATTGTTGAGAACGCACAGTCCTTTGTTCTCATCAGCCTGAGCAGCTGTAGGCCCATGAGTATCAGGAAGCTAACTCCCTAGATTGGGGAAGAATCTCAAAGACCGCTGATTCACTCTCAGTCTTTTGGGGTTTTTAACTCTCTCTCTTCTGATGCCATCCTCAGCTATTCCCTCTGTCACATCTGCTGAGTCCCTACTGCGTGCAGGTTGCCATGTGTGAAGACACCAAGATGAACACTTGGTAGTCCCTGTCCACAAGGGTCTCGGTCTGGCATGCCTCAGGGACACAGACATGTACTTACAAATCCAAATACTTGAGGTTTGGAAAGAAGATTCCTAAACCCCACTTCCTGGGTATACGTAGGCCCTGGCATCCCTCTCTGATCGGTAAGGTTCTCTCCGTTCTGGAGGCTGTCGGGGGTAGAAAGAGGAAGGGATCCTCTCTGGCTTCCTCATCTCCCTAAGAGAAGGATTTGGCCGTTGGTAATGAAAGCTAATATTTACCGAAGTTTACTGCATGCCGTCTCTAAGCATGTTACATGCATTACTCATTCATCTGCATCTCCATTTTCCAAGACCAACAAGTGAGGCACAAAAGTGACTTGCTCAAGCTCCGAGATCACCCGGCTAGGCCAGAAGTGTGCTGGGTTCCAGAAGCGAAACGATGACTCTGTTTGGCTAGTACCAGGGGAGCGACTGGAGTCCCTGTGTCTGCTGGAATCGTACCTACTGAATCTCTGTGCTCTGTGGTTCACACGGGCCACAACTTCAAGCATTGGCCACTGGGGTGTAAGCCAGGGGCTGGAAGGGTGGGCTGCCCCATTGGCTTCCTTCTTTCCCTCCACTTCTGTGATTCACTAACTCTGGAGGAGGGAGAGTGCCTGAGAGATGAGAGAAGAAAGGGAACAGAGCTTAAACAGTGTCAAAGCTGGGGAGAGGGGAGTGATATCTGCTGTCAGACAGTCTGTCGGCTCTAATTAACGAGCCTGTTGTCTACAGTCCCCTCTGACTTTCAGTCTCTGACTTGTGTGTTTCCTACAATAGAAACAACTTTTCTTCCTCGCCCTTCTCGCCACCTCTGCCCCTGCCTAGTACAGAATCGGGGTTGCCACAGAGATGGCTCTGAGCGGCTGCAGGAAGGGGGAACCCTGGAAGAACAGCCATGCGCTAGAGTCAGTGAGCATCTCTGCTCAGAGTTGATGGAGGAGGCGGCTCCCGAAAGCATGGCCTTTGAGTTGAAAAGGCAAAGGTATGTCTCTCCGTTGGACATCCAATGAGCGACTGCTCTGGATCCAGTCTCACTAAGCTTAGCTGCAGCCAGGGGGTGTAGCCTCCTTTCAATGGCCTGGCTTCTGGGTTCTGGTGCACACCCCCTGTCTCTGCCTTCTCCAGTCCTTGGCTGACAGTGTCTTTGTCTCTTGTTTCCTTGCCTCTATTTGGTCCTCTCGGCACTTCTGTCTCTACGTCACTAATTCCCTGTGCATAGGACCTGGCATGGGTTCTACCTGTAGCCATCAGAGGCCCTTTTAAAGGTCAGACATGTCTTTGCCCAGTTTCTCTCAAATGGCCCCATCGAGCCTTCCTACCATGCAGATGAGTCCTGGAGATGATTTTAGAGAAGTGAAGAAGACCCATCGATGCGAGTGAGAACTCGCCCCCTGACCGCCCTCGGAGCTGCTTAGTCAGATCGATGCTGGATGGGCAGGGAAGATGAAGGTCAGGGTGTCGACCTCCTAAAGGCAGAGAATCGCCTCCCCCCACCCCAGTCCTGGGGGACGACATTTGTTTGGTGGCATCAGCTTCTACAAAGGCTTCACCAAATCCCTGCAGCCCAGCCCTATACAAGTGTGCACAGCCCCTCCTCTCCCAAATCCGGGGCTGTTCTGGAAAAGTCCTCTGAGTAGAAGAGGTATAAGTAGCGAGCAGTGCCGATAGACTCAGGCCTCATGTCTCCCGATGTTTTGCACTAGAAGCTTCTGAGAGATGAGAGAAGAAAAAGAACAGAGCTTTTACAGTGTCGAGGATGGGGAGAGGGGAGACCTTGGGGCTGGCCAGTGAGAAAAAAGTTCAGGAACTGAGGCACCAGCCTCCCCCTCACCTCCTGTTCTCTTTTCCTGCTTAAGTTTTCTTTTTTTTTTGAGTTGGAGTCTCACTCAGTCTCCCAGACTGGAGTGCGGTGGCCGCTCCCGGCCACCGCAGCCTCGACCTGCTGGGCTCCGGCGATACTTCCGCCTCAGCCTTCCGAGTAGCCAGAATTACAGGCACGCGCTACCACGCCCGGCTGATTTTTTGATTTATTGTAGAGATGAGGTCTTACCTGCCCAGGCGGGTCTCTTACCAGGAATGACATTCTGTTCAGTATTTTGCTGGAATGCTCCCTTTTTTCTACAGTTCCCAGGGGTTCACATAGCAGGAGTGGCTAGCATTCCTTGGGTGCTCACTATATCCCAGGTCCTAAGCTAAGTACTTTACATGTATTATCTCACTTAACCTCCTTGATTATCCAATGAGGTAGATGCTATTTTGAATCACTGTTGTGCAGAGAAAGAAACTGAGAGGAAGGCACTGAGAGCTTAAGTATCCTGCCCAAGGTCACACAGCCAATTAGTGGGTAGGCCGAGACTGGACTCCAAGCCTCCCAGCGATTTCCTTTCAGGCATGGAAGGAGCATAGTTGAAAGATCGTCCCTATGCTCTTGGGAAGACAGTGTGGCGATTTCTGAAAGAACTAGAAATTGACCTTCCATATGACCCAGCAATCCCCCTATTGGGAATATACCCGGAGGAACTCAAATCATTCTGCAAAAAAGATACCTGCACATGTATGCTTGTTGCAGCTCTATTCACAAGAGCAAAAACACGGAACCCACCATGCTGCCCATCGAAGCTGAACTGGATAAAGAAAATGTGGTGTGGTGTGCATACACAATGGAATATTATGCGACCACAAAGGAGGACAAATATCTGGACTTTGCAGCAACTTGGATGGGTTTGGAATCAATCATACTCAATGACCTATCACAGAAACAAGGAACAGAGTTCCATATGTTCTCGTTCATAAGCGGAAGTTGAACAAGTATAACACAATAAGAAAGCGTTTCGCATAATGGGAAACTGTCAGGGGAGGGGTGGTGGGATTGGCAGTTGAGGGAAACTGCCAGGGAAGGGGTGGTGGGATTGGCAGTTGAGGGAAACTGCCAGGGAAGGGAGGGGCACACCTCATCCACAAGGGTACCTGCATAATCAACGTTTGTATACCTAACCCTGAATTGTACCCCACATCTTTATAATTAAAAATAAACGAACAAATAAATTTAAAAATTCAAAAAAAGATCGACCATATGGCAATCTTAACAGTTCTGGGTTTGAATCCAGGGTCTGCTGGTGACAATCTTGGTAACCTTGAGCAAAT
Organism: Cephalopachus bancanus; assembly: GCA_027257055.1. Classification (NCBI taxonomy): domain Eukaryota; kingdom Metazoa; phylum Chordata; class Mammalia; order Primates; family Tarsiidae; genus Cephalopachus; species Cephalopachus bancanus. Next base: position 809,547 of record JAPVLO010000042.1, read on the forward strand.
CCGTGTACCCTGCTCACATTGCAGGTGCTCATCTGTGCAATGAAGCCATGGACAAGTTTGAGAGGATGAACGAGACCACGTCTACCACAGTCCTCGCTAATCCACAGAGTGCGGCGTAGACCCAAGCATTCTCTTCCTCATCCCCTATGCGGAAGTGTTACCGAACCTCTCTCTGTTTCCACCTTGCCACAAACGGCGCCCAGTTTATAGTTTCTTTCACCCAGTCTATACCAACTGATTTTGCCCAGCCTGACACCCAAACGTGGTGGTTGGCGGAATCTTAGATATGTCACTGCTAGCCAGGGCTGGAAGGAAACAGCACATGCCTTGTTGTGTCTGGCGCCCATGCAGTAAAAAAAAAAAAAAAATGCAGCCAGAGGCTTCCTGAGCAAGACTGTGGTATTTTCCAGTAAACACTGAATTTACTTCCAGCCGGCTCTTATTCGCTCCTTTCATTGAAGAAAGGGTTTGTCCTTACCTCCTCCTAGCCCTGGAAACCTGTGTTCACAGTTAGCTGCTTTCTTACACAGTGCACAGATCATGCAATAAAACCTGGCCTTTTGGTCTCTTTTCTCTAAGTATTGATCACTCTTCTGAATTTTCCATTCCAGTTATTTTCTGCTGTGATTTATTTTTAAAAGAAGAAGCAGGTCGTCCCTCCTAAAGCTTCTCTTCCTTTCCTTTGCTGTTTTTCATTGTTACCTACCTACTGAGAGGGGAAAATAGGATCCTAGAATATTCGAGAAATAATCCAGGTCTGTGCTTCTCAAATTGGAGGATACTACTGAGAGGCAGGAGAGTGGAGAGGTCTATGGCCTTGTATAAGAAGCTAGTTTTTAAAATACAAATTTAATGTGGAACATCTTTCTAGAGCATTCACTCACCCAAAGATTTGGCAGAGAATATTTTTATATTAAAACGAACAAGATTTATTATGGAGTCGATTGCAAAATACACATACATGTTTAGGTTAAAAACTCTTAAGTCAGCCGGGCTCGGTGGCTCAGCCTGTAATCCCGCGCCTTTGGGAGGCTGAGGTGAGTGGACTGCCTCAGCCCGCGGGTTCGAGACCCGCCTGGGCAGCGAGACCTCATCTCTACAATAAATCAAAAAATCAGCCGGGCGTGGTAGCGCGCGCCTGTAATTCCGGCTACTCGGAAGGCTGAGGCGGAAGGATCGCCGGAGCCCAGCAGGTCGAGGCTGTGGTGGCCGGGAGCGGCCACTGCACTCTGGTCTGGGCAACAGAGAGAGACTCTGACTCAAAAAAAAAAAGAAAAGAAAACTCTTAAGTCAAGGACTTCAGGGAGAGGGAGGCTGCACCCCAAGATTTGACCTTTCTGTACTCATATAAAACCCCAGGCTGGAGTCTGAGGGTTTCTTCTCTGGGGAAGGCCCGAGAAAAGATCATCTTTAATAACATTTGTGGAAGCAACCCCAAATCAAAAGGAAGGGTTCCCACCTCATCTGTTATTTCTGCCACCCTGTCAAAGATGGACAAGCAGGCCAGGATCACCAGAGTCCTGGCCATGGTGGATTGGCCCTCAGTTCCAATTCTGCCTCCTTGAAATCTATATTCCCTGGGCTCTAAAGCCTGAAAAGCTAAAACCTACATTTCTCAGATTTCCTTGCAGCTAAGTATGAGAAGATAATTTGGTTCCACCCCAATAAGAGCCATTTAACAGTTTCGGACAGGGGAAGGGAGGCAGAGGCCATTTTTCTGATGCCTAGGGACAGCTTTCTGCCGAGGAGCAAGGTGATAAGGGTTTCCGACAGCAGGCTTCCCTGGACGAGTACCTGGCTGAGTGACAGTTGAGGCATAGGGAGCTGTAGCAGCTTCCTGGTCCTTGGACCGTGTCTCTGGCAAAGTGTTCTTGAATTCAGTTTCTCCTGTGCCAGCCTCCTGGCTCCCTGCCTCTCTGAATGTGGCAAAGGTAGGCGATCCCTTGACAGGTAGTTCCCTGGAGTTGGTGGGAGCCCAGCATAAAATCCTGGATCCCAGTCCTAGCCCTCTCGCTGAATTTGAAAGCTCTCCACTCCCTGCATTTTCTTCTGTGGTAGCGAGAGTGATTTCTGTTTATGGCCTGCTCCTAAACCCTGACCAATACAGTATTAGGTGGATTGAGGCAAAGGCAGCTGGATTTTTACTAGTATCTATCTTCTTTAACTCTAAAATTCCCAAGTTTTAGCTGAAAATATAGCCACCTAACATGAGACTATTTCCCACCGTCCCTGGCAGCTAGATGTGATCATGTGACTAAATCTGGCCACTTCCAGGTCATGCCCTTCAAGGCAGGGGCATGTGCCCCCTTCCTCCTTCCTTCTTTTCCTATGGGTGGGATGCAGCTGCAATGGTGGGAGCTGAGGCAGCCAACTTGAACCCAGAGACAAAAGTTATCTGTTGAGGATAGCAGAGTCATATGACCAGGGCAACCTATGCCTGGACAGGTATGCAACAGAAAAATAAAATTCTATATTGAAATTCAGATATTGGGGAACTCTGGTCCAGTACTGTAGGCTTAAATGTAACATAGAGAGCCTGTCCTTTTAGAAAAGTGTCCAGTAGGAAAAACTAACAGGAAAAAATGAGCCCAGGAAACAGAAGATGTAAAAACAGAAGAAAATTCTTTTTAAAAAACCTATAGTAGTTAATGTTCTCAGGAAAAGGAGAAAATATGTTACATCTGTAAAAAAGAATATTTTTTTAAAAAAAGAATACTTAGAAAATAGCAAAGAACTCTTAAAATTGAATAAATAAAATTATTTGAAAGTTGAGAAAAAGCTGAAAAGTAAGTTAAGGAAATCTTCCAGAAAGAACAAAAAGTCAAAGAAAAGAAAAACAGGAGACAAATAATTATAAAATTAGGAAATAATTTTAGTTGGTTCAATGTCCTACTAATAGGAATTACTGCAAATTAAAGCGAAAATTGGAAGAGGTGAAATAACTAAAGAAATAAAAGAAAACTTCTTCCTACAGAAAGATATGAGTTTCCAAATTTAAAGGGAAAACTAAACACTTAATACACTGAAACCCACCAGTGGCAGAACAACTGAAATAAGGAAAAAATTCTAAAAATTATCATGAGGAAAAATAAGGCTCACATATAAAATGTTAGAAATCAGAATGGCATCAGTTTCCCCAGAGCAGCACAAGAGCTGGAGAGCATTGGGGCAACACCATTTCAATTCAGAGGGAAAGTGATTTTTCAGTTTAGAATTTTTAATCTAGCCAAATAAGCAAAATAGTGCCCATTAGGGGGGAGGGGGGGAGTATTTTTGGACATACATGATATGAAAAAAAGCCTCTCATTCATCCCTTAGAGGGGATTTATTGAAATGTGTCCCCCCAATAAGGAAATAACCAAGAAAGACAGGACACGAGAGACCGAAGACCAAAGGCTGTTGTGGACCAAATTGTGTCCCACCAAATTTATATGCTGATGTTCTAACTCCCAGTACTTTAGAATGTGACCCTACTTGTAAGTAGGATGCAATTTACAAACTATAATTATAATTGTGAATATAACTAGTTGATCTGCGGCCATGCTGGAGTAGGGTGAGACTCTAATTCGGTATGGCCGGTATTCTTCCAAAAAGGGTGTTATGTGAAGAGATGGACACACACACCAAAGAATGCCATGTAGAAACTGAAGTGACGCTGTCACAAGCCAAAACCACTAGGGATGGCACAGATCCTTCCTCAGCGACTTCGGAGGGAGCATGGCGCTGCTAACATCTTAATCTCTGACCTCCAGCCTCCAGAACTGTGTGTACGGCCCATGAGTGGTTTGCACACAGTGTCATAGGAACACATGAAACAGGACTCAAGAATGACACTGAGGTACTCAGGGGCAAGTGTGGTCTTTGTCCAGATTGTAGGTCAGGCTAGACCTCCAGATGGCAGGAGAAGCCACATGGCTTCACTGAGTGACATGAGGTGAATGCCAAAACCAGGAACGTATCTTGTACCTCAGATACTCCCCATCCATTTAATCACTTCCGTTATATTTTTCCCTGTACTCCAATTTCTCCTCATCTTTCCTAAGAATTGGAGTTGGAAACCATACACGGTCTACTCCATGGGCACCGAAGAGCGTTGGCTTCCTGGCTATGGCATTCACCTTACGTCATTCAGTGAAGGCATGTGGCTTCTCCTGCCATCTGGAGGTCTAGCCTGACCTACAGTCTGGACAAAGACCACACTTGCCCCTGAGTACCTCAGTGTCATTCTTGAGTCCTGTTTCATGTGTTCCTATTCCACTGTGTGTAAGCCACTCATGGGCCGTACTTTGTTAAGGCAGCCCTAGCAAACTCATCCAGAAGCCAGAGGGCATCCACAGATTCGGAAAGTGAGGCTCCAGGGTCACAGCCGGGTAGCAGGCCTGGGCAACAACCCATCCATCTTGGAGCAGGAAGACAGCATCTCTGGAAACAGTGTCTCCAGGAGGAAAACAAAAATGAATATGTTATTTTTTTTTTCTGCTCTCTCAAGTGGAATGTAATCTAGGGAGAAGATTTACAGTCCTTTGGAGAGCTTGAGAATCAGTGGCAGGTACATAGTCAAATAAGCCAACCAGAACCCAAATTAAAACAAAGGAAAGGCTGGGGGTGGTGGCTCAGCCTGTCACCCCAGCACTTTGAGAGGCCGAGGCGAGTGGATGGCCTGAGCCTGCGGGTTTGAGACCAGCCCTGGCAACTTGGCAAGACCTCATCTCTACAATAAATCAAAAATTAACCTGGGCGTGGTAGCGCGGGCCTGTAGTTCCGGCTTCTAGGAAGGCCGAGGCCGAAGGATCACCGGAGCCCATTGGATCGACACTGGGGTAGCCGTGAGCCACTGCACTCCAGCCTGGGCAATGAAGTGAGACTCCAACTCAAAAAAATATGAAAAATACAAATAAATAAGACAAAGAAAGGAGATAACAATTAACAGATTTTTTTTTAAAGTAACTGTAACACTCTGCGGTTCAGTGGTAAACAACAGCTTTCCAGTCATAACAATGAATACTCTGAATTTGGATTTAACACAAAATTGTGATGCCATTCTACTGGGAGGATGGGAAAATGAAAGGAATAATAAAGAGGTAATAAAAATCTATAGACAATATCAAAAAACGAATAAAAGCAAGAGTTACAATATAAACATATTATTTGAAGGTAAGTAACTGATGTAAAAGCTAAAATATACATATTTTAAAATCTGCCCTGGGAGCAGGACTTAAGGATGGAAAGGATTAGGACACGCACTCTGTTATTTTAAGTGTGTAGATGTCTTATTCCGGGAAAATACAAAGTTTTATAAAATAAAATATTCCATTTCATTTTTCCTTACCGGGAGGGAAAATGAAGAATAATTATCTGAGCCTTGCACATCACTCCTGTCCTTGACAATGGTCTCCACACCTGATGGCTGTCTCTTTGGCTTGACTGCTTTCACGATTTCTCTTATACCTCAGGTACTTCCCATCCATTTAAGCACTTCAGTGATATTTTTCCCTGTACTCCAATTTCTCCTCATCTTTCCTAAGAAATGGGGTTGGAAGCCATAGGCAGTCTGCTCCATGGGCACCGGAGAGCGTTGGCTTCCTGGCTATGGCGTTCACCTCATGTCACTCAGTGAAGCCGTGTGGCTTCTCCTGCCATCTGGAGGTCGAGCCTGACCTACAATCTGGACAAAGACCACCCTTGCCCCCGAGTACCTCAGTGTCGTTCTCGAGCCCTGTTTCATGTGTTCCCATTACACCAGTCTGTTTTCTGGGCCTTATTTAACTTAGTCCACTTTGTTATGGCCCATGGGTAGCATCTCTTCCTTTCTGTAAACTAATATGGTAATTAGTTTAATTAAAAACAAATGATTTCGATTCATTAGACTATGAATAATACATAATTACCAGAATGCCATATATCTACATCAGTCTTCTCCTTGCTTTCCTAACATCCCTCCTAGGTATATTGATATATCGTTCACATCTTATATCTTCCCTACTATCCCCCCCACCTCTTCCCATCCCCCCTCCTCTGAGAAAAGGGCAAATATTAGGAGGCAGATTCTGCTTTCTCTTCTGTATACTCTCAGTCTTAATATGGTGTCAACACAAAACTGGAATTCTGGCATTTGAACGGATGAAAGGGCAAATTTCTGAGTATTTACCTGTTGTCTGTTGACAGTAGAGGGGAAGGATTGCAGTTGATGGGTGGATCGGGCTCCCTTGAGCCAGTCTCCATTGCTGCTCAGGCGAACTATATACCGTACATTCATTCATTCATTCGGCAAGCCTTAGGTGCCAACACAAACCCAGGAGGCACAAAACAAACCCAGGAGGCACAAAACAAACCCAGGAGGCACAAAACAAACCCAGGAGGCACAAAACAAACGTGTGTTAAGTAGAATTGTCTGATGAGGAACATCGACTGATGGAGGCAATGGAGCAGAGAGGAAAGGCACTTGGCAAGAACTGGATCCACGGCCATCTTGCAAGCTCTGACACGCGGCCTGAACTGTAGAGAGGCAGCTTGTCACTGAGCCCGTCACGTGGGGCAGAAGCAAATGCCTTGCTGAGGTCTCAGGTCGATTACATCTATTGCTTCCACCTTATCTACATGGCCTGTCACTCTATCATAGAGAGAAATTAAATTGGTCCAACTTGATTTACTCCTTACATGACTGTGTTCATAAGCTCCCCGGGCCTTACCCCCTTCTGGCTGACTGCACATTGATTGTTTGATGATTTGTTCTAGCATCTTCCCCGGAAGCCAGGTTAAGCTTATCAGGTTATAAGGAATGTGGTCATCTTTTTCTGTTTCCTAAAAGATGGACATCGTGTTTGCTCTTTGTGAAGCTTCTAAGGAAATGCCCCTTCTCTGTGAAGGCTCAGAATAATTGCTGGTTCCTCCCCAATGCTCTGCCTATTCCCTATGTCCATTCACCTGAGTGCCATGGGTCCCTGTGGGTTTAGTTTCAGGCAGGGTTTTGTAAAGGAGGTTCTGGTCTATTTCAGGTAACTGACTCTGACTAGGTCACATGGGGTGGAACGCCATGCCTGGAAAACAAGCCCAAGAGTTAAAGACAGAGGAAGGGCTCAAAGAAGAAACATCCTGCTGTATTTATTCGCCACTGGTAGTTTTAAAGGGGATCGGAAACCTTGAGAATTATTGGGAACTGGTTCTGTACGAGACAAAATGTCTGCTTGTGGTTGCTTTCTGAGAGCAACCCACAGACCTTACATTAACATGTAATATCTTTTGGTAAAGACAGAAGTAAAAATACACATGAAAACGTCTGCTATTTTGAATTCTTCTGTTGACTGCTTGCCCTCTTTGTCCATGGGGAATGGTATTTTTCTGGTTTCTCCTTTGTGTAATGTAAATGAAGAATGCTTCTGGTAAAATTTTATAAAATCTTGTCTAACCTTTCTGCTCTTGTGCCTACATGATCGAGCCACTGTTCCTCTGTGATTTTTATTTTCTTCTCTTTTCTCTCTCTCCTCTCCCCACCCCATCTGCTCTAACTTTACCCCTTTCTAGACCTCTAAATACATCACCATGTCACTGCCCTTCCTGTCTTTTCTTAAGTTCCAGTGTTTTTCCTGAGCCTCCAGAGCTGACTACTTAAAGGGCAACTGTTTTCCCCATATTTCTTGAGCTATCTGATTGTTCCCCTCCATTAAGTAGTGAGAAACTTCTTAAGCGTTCCTTCAGTTTATAGAAAGCTGCTCTTTAAAGATTCTCTCTGGGTCTCTTCTCCTTTCTTCTTCATTAACAACTTTTGGTCTAAATCATAGCATTTTACTCCCAACTCTATTCTCCTCCTGTAAGGAAATGAATCAAGATAAACCACATTGCTCCAAATGTACCATTAGAATTTCACAATCCTTGTCCTGATTTACTCTACAGATATTTTAGTGTAGAAGTTATTTTCTGCTCCCCGCTACAAACCCTCCATCACTTTGAGAACCCAGATCTGTCTTTCTTTAGGAATCTTACTTCTCACATCAGCTTCCAAACTTGTAGAGTAACTATATGCTTTGCACTTATTAAAGAAATTAGTTGGACTCTTTTTTCTCATAGGAACCAAGGAACTCCGAGCACAACCTAAAATTTCCTTTTAGCTTTATTCATTTCCAGTATTCTCCCCTCCCCACCTCAGCCCCTCCCATTCCTACCCCCTTTCTTCTTCTTCAATTCTCCCATTTCTCCTTTTTCAGGCTCCTCTTGCTAGTCTTGGGGCAGATGAAACCACTTGTGATGTCCAAGTCATGTTAAAAAGACTTGCTTGTCTCTAGCTACTCCCTAACCTGTCTTGTCCCACTGCCTGGACTTCCTCAATTAGTGCCATCCTCTTGTGAAACATCTGGTCCCCAGAAGATAACAAGTCATATTTAACTCACTAAGCTATTACCATTCCCCAGCCCTTCAACCTGAAGTCATCTATTAGGACTCTGAAGAATTTTGACATGGGATAAGTCAACCTTGATGACCCAAGCTGAAAACTGCCATCTGCCGTGCCATCTGGGGAGGTGAGGCATCGAGAGGACAGTCATGATCCTTGAACCTCCACCAAAAAGTGAGAGAAGGGGCAGAAGAGTAAGAAATTGAAAAGTTAGGAGCGTGGGTGGGATTGGCAGTTGAGGGAAACTGCTAGAGGAGGGAGGGTCACACCTCATCAACAAGGGTAGCAGCATCATCAATGTTTGTTTACCTAACCCTGAATTGTACCCCACATCTTTATAATAAAAAAAAGAAAAAGAAAAGTCAGGAGCATGAACGAACTTCACTGGTAATATTTGAGTATGAGTTTCTCCATACAAAATATTAAAAAAAGAAGGATGGAGAAGGCTGTTTGGTGATTTGACCCAAGCCATGCCAACCCAAGGAAGAGGGTACATGTCTTTCTAAATGGCTTTAAGTTCCCTTTTAAATGACTGATGGTACAAAATGTCTGCCCCTTGATTAGGAAGATAAAGAATTCTTCCAGAAGGCACCAATATGAGGAAATCTGTTCTTCTACTCAGCTGAAATTCTCCCATGATTATTTCCTGTCAATAATTACTCTTCCTTAAAGCAACATGGCTTTGAGTTATGCTTCTCAAATGTAATAGTTTGCAAAAGGAAATTGAGATAAACTTGAATTCTGTTCACCTCTTACTACTATACCCCAACCAAGTCAATGTCTTGCAGTTGGCTCAGTGGTTCTCAATCTTGGCTGTATATTATAGACACCTAGGGAGCTTTTACAACTCCCACCTCATCAAGATGACTGACTAGAGGTGCCCAGTGCTCACCTCGTCCACAAGGAAGGACCAGAATAACAACATTAACCATACTCTGAGTGGAATGTCTAAGGGAGAACGCTGGAATTCAGCAAGAAAGTGACAAAGACCTCAGAGACAAAAACTCTAAATGGCATCACAGAGAGAGAGGCAAAGTATCTCCTGGGAATTTACTCAGAGTCAAGATGCACTCCCTTCTGCAGAGAAAAGGTAAATGGGAGATCCCCGATGGTCACCATTGCCACCACAGACATCTATAGTCCTCACAGGCCCTTTGCAGAGTATAAGGAACTGCCTGAAGTTGATGTGGTTGCATTGGAATATGTAAGGAATCTATGCTGAGTCTCCCTTGTTCCCTGGGATCCAGGTTACTATGATATGGCACCATTTTTAAAGGGGATCCACTACCAGTGCACCCTGCCCTAAAACTCAATAACCTTTGCAACCCCTTGGGAGTTCACTTGTAATAGCCTTTGCAACCTTCCTGTGGACTCACTATCATTCTATTCCACTCGTACAGAGAGCTATTATACCCAGTGGTACAGCCATCACCTCAGCACATGAGTCCACACAGCACCCTATATTCCAGGGAATGAGCAGTCCAGCACTGCTGGGAAGCTTGCCCCCAGGATCAGGAAAGCTGATGCATGCCTCCTCAGGACCTGAGAGCTGCCTGCCTGGTGCCCATCACCACCAGGGATCTTGCCCCTCCACTAACAGAGCCACTGTATGGCACATGGACTGCCCAGAGACAGATGACTAGCCCACCCAGTGTCCTCCACTGCTGTCGAATGCCCCACTCACTCCTCTGGCAGAGACATTGCATATTGCCCACAATCCTCCCGCCCCTCAGGGACCAAGGACTAGCCTTCCTGTCACTTGCTGGCAACCTCACCCCCTATACAAAACAGAGCCATCATGGCTGGTACATACCCAACCAGGACCTGAGAACAAGCTCCAGCAAAGCTGCACTACTGTCTCCACAAATGCCTATAGCCTAAGCCACTGAGACACTTGCAGTGAGACTCACTTACACTGAGACACCACTGACATTTATTACAGTTGAAAAAAAATCACATGAAGACTACACTACTGTACCCACCCAGAACCAAAGCAGAAGCACACAAGCAACACTATAGGAGACATCCAAAGGGGGAAAATATCTATCCCTACAAAAGTTACTCCATAAACATGGAAGAGACCATGGTTCTATCAGATGCACAGATATCAATGTAAGGACACAAGAAACATAAAAATGCCAAGAAACATAATACCTCCAAAGGTATCCAATAATTCTCCAGTAACAGACCCCAAATTAAAAAAAAAAAAACATGAAATGCCTGAAAAGAAATTTAAGAAAATGATCATAAGAAAATTCAGTGAGATATAAGCTAATATAGATAGACAATTCAATAAAAATCAGGAAAACAATCTATGATCTAAATGAGAAATTTAACAAAGAGATAAGTATTTTAAAAAACAGACAGAAATGTTGGAACTAAAGGATCCAATAAATGAAGTAAAAAATACAATTGAGAACTTCAACAATAGACCAGAACAAGCAGAAGAAACAAACTGTAAACTTGAAGCCAGGTCTTTTGAAATAATCCAGTCAGATAAAAGACAAGAAGAAAAAACAATCTCAAAGAATAAAGAAAGCCTACAGGACCTATAGGACATCATTGAGTAAACATTGTTCACATAATGGAAGTTTCAGAAGGAGACGAAATGAGGTAAGACACAGAAAACCTTTTTAATGAAATAATGGCTAAAAGTTTCCCAAGTCTTGAGAGAGAATATATACATCCAGATCCAGAAAGCTCAGCATTCCCCAATAGAATTATCCCAAAAATGTTCTCTCTGATAATCAATCTGACAAAAGTCAAAGACAAAGAGAAAATTCTAAAAACAGCAAGAGAAAAGCATCAAGCCACATATAAAGGAATCTCCATCAGATTGACGGCAGATTTCTCAGCAGAAACTTCATAGTCCAGCAGAGAATAGAATGTTGTGCTCAAAGTACTGAAAGAAAAAAAACTATCAGCCAAGAATACTACACCCAGCAAAGCTACCTTTCAGAAATAAAGCCTTTCCTTGACAAGCAAAAATGAAAGAAATTCATCAATATTAGGCCAGCCTTACAAGAAATGCTTAAGAGAGTCACACATCTGGAAGCCAAAGAACAATAACTATTATGAAAACATACAAAAATATAAAACTCACTGGTAGAACAGATTTGCAAATGAGAAAGAAAAATGAGTAAAACTTTATTACTACAGGAAACCAAACTCAAAAGATAAATAAGAGAGGAATTAAAGAAAAAAGTATATATAAAACAATGGGAAAACAATTAACAAAATGACAAAAGTAAACCCTCATCTATTAATTATTGCTTTGAATGTAAATGTAATTATTACTTTAAATTCCGCCAGAGACTGACTGGCTGGATAAAAAGCAAGCCTCAACTATGTCCTTCCTACAAAAAACTCACTTCATTTGTAAAGACACACTTAGACTGAAAGTAAAGGGATGAAAAAAGATATCCCATACAAATAGAAACCAATAATGAGCAGGAGTAGCTATACTTGTATCAAATAAAATAGACTTTAAGTAAAAAACTGTAAAAAGAGACAAAGAAGGTCATTATATAAGGATAAAGGGGTTAATTCAGTAAGATAATATCAATTATAAATGTATATGCACTCAACATTGAAGTACCCAGATATATAAGGCAAACATTAGCTCTAAAGAGAATGATCAATCCCAATACAGTAATAGCTGAGAACTTCAACACCCCACTATCAGCATTAGGCATTCTACACAGAAAATCAACAAAGAAACTTCAGACACAAACTACATTATAGAACAAATGGGCCTAACAGCCATTTACAGAACATTTCATCTAATGACAGAATATGCATTCTTTTCATTAGCAAATGGAATATTCTCCATTGTAAACTTGCCACAAACAAGTCTCAATAAACTTTTAAAAATAAAATCATATCAATTATCTTTTCAGTCTACAGTGGAACTAGAAATTAATTTTAAAAAGAAAAACTTTGGCAACTGTACAATTACATGTCAACTAAACAATTTGCTCCTAAATGTCTAATGGATCCAGGAAAAAATAAGAGAAAAATTTAAAACATCTTGAAACAAATGAAAAGAGAAACACTACTAAAGCCTATGGGATATACCAAAGGCAGTACTAGGGAGGTTTATAGCAATATACGCCTATGTAAAAAAAAAAGTAGAAAGTGTTCTAATAAACAACAACACATCTCAAAGAACTAGAAAAGCACAAACAAGCATAACCAAAAATTAATAGAAGGAAAGAAACAATAAAGATTAAAACAAAATAGAGACTAAAAAAATACAAAAGAGCAACAGAATGAAAAGTTGGTTTTTTAAAAAGATAAGTAAAATTGACAAAGTATTAGCTAGACTGTGAAAAAAAGAAAGAAGACTCAAAATCAGAGATGAATAAAAGGCATTACTACTAATACCACAGAAATGCGAAGGATCATTAGGAACTATTATATGCCAACAAACTGAAAAACCTAGAGAAAATGGATAAATTCCTGGACATACAACCTACCAAAATGGAACCAGGAAGAAATAGAAAAGCGAAATAGACCAAGAATGAGATTGAATCAGCAACAGAAACTCTCTCCCAATATGGACTGGGCATGGTGGCTCCTGCCTGAATCGCAGCACTTTGAGAGGCCAAGGCAGGAGGATTGCTTGAGGCCAGGAGTTTGAGACTGGCCTGAGCCACATAGTGAGACCATACTCTACAAAAAATAGAAAAACTAGCTGGGCACGGTAGCGCACACCTATAGTGCTGCCTACTTGAGAAATTGAGATGGGAGGATTGTGTGAGTCCAGGAGTTTGAGGCTGCAGTGAGCTATAATTTCACCACTGCACTCCAGCTTAAGCAACAGAATGCAGCCCCATCTTTGAAAATAAATAAATAAAAATTTACAAAGAAGCTCTCCCAACAAAGAGAAGCTCAAGACTAGATGTTTTCACTGCTGAATTCCACCAAATTTTAAAAAAAGAATTAATACCAATTCTCAAACTATTCCCCCCAAAAAATGAAGAGGAAGGAATTCTTTCAAACTCACTCTATGAGGCCAGCATTGCCCTGATCCAATCCCCACCCCCAAAAGAAAAGAAAACTACAGGCCAATAAACATAGATGCAAAAATCTTCAACAAAATACTAGCAAACCAAATCCAACAGCACCTCAGAGAGTTTATATATCATGATCAAATAGGATTTATCCCACAGATTCAAGGATGGCTCAACATATGCAAATCAATAAACATCACATCAACATATTGAAAGACAAAAACCATATAATAATCTCAATAGATGCAGAAAATTATTAGTAAAATTCAACATCCATTAATGATAAAAACGCTCAAGTAATAAGGTATCATAGGAACATACCTCAACACAACAGGGCCATAAATGACAAACCCACATTTGATATCTTAGTGAATAAGGCAAAAGTTGAAAGCTGTTCCTCTAAGAACGAGAAAAAGATGAAGTTTTCCATTTTATCATCTTATTCAACATAGTACCGGAAGTCCTAGACAGAGCAATGATCTTAATAATTCCACAACATTTTTGCTGAATAGCAAAATATTCAAAATAGCAAAATATAGTCCTGGCAAAAAGCATAAAGCTGAAGGCATCATACTGACTTCAAAATATACTGCAAAGATCTAGTAATGAAAACAGCATGGTTCTAGCATAAAAGCAGACCCATAGACAAATGGAATAGAATGGAGAATCCAGGAATAAATTCACATATTTACAGCCAACTGATGATTTTTGACAAAGGTTCAAAGAATACACATTGGGGAAAGGATAGTCTCTTCAATAAATAGTGCTGGAGAAACTTGATATTCATACACAAAAGAATGAAACTCGACCCTTATCTCTCACCATATATGAAAATCAACTCAAAATGCATTAAGAACTTAAATGTAAAACTTAAGTGAAAATATAAAACTACTAGAAGAAACCAGAAGAAATGCTTTAGGACATTGGTCTGGGCAAAGATTTTATGGAGAAGACATCAAAAGCGCAGACAATACAAGCAAAAATAGACAAATCTGATTATATCTAACTAAAAATCTTCTACATAGCAAAGGAAGTAATCAACACAGTGAAGAGACAATCTACAGAATGGAAGAAAATATTTGCAAACTAGCTATAAGATAAGGGATTAATAACCAGAATATATAAGGAACCCAAATATTCAACAGTAAAAAACAAAAAACCCAATTTAAAAATGACCAAAAGTGGGGATAAGGGACAGACAACCACTCTGGAAAGCCCTAAACCTCACCTGCATGCAAATAATATGTAGCAAATTCTCACATGTACTCCACAATTCTAAAATGTAAAAAAAAGAAGCAAATGCATGAAATGATATTTCTCAAGACATACAAAACACCAACAGATATATGAAAAAGTGTTCAACATCACTTATTATCAAGGAAATGCAGGTCAAAACCACAATTAGTTATCATCTTATCACAGTTAGAAGAGCAATTATCAAAAAGACAAAATCTAACAAATACTGGTGAGAATGTAGAATCAGAGGAAAGAAAATCAGTATATCAAAGCGATATCTGCAACCCCGCTTGTTTATGGCAGCGTAATTCACAATAGTCAAGCTATGAAATCACTCTAAAAGTTCATCAGGAGATGAATAAATAAGTAAAGAGAATGTAATACTATTTGAATACGATTCAGCCACAAGAAGAATGAAATCCTGTCATTCATTCCCTCTATGGCAACATGAATGAGCCAGAAGGACATGATGTCAGGTGAGGTAAGTGAGATACAGAAAGACAAATACCACATGTTCTCACTCGCATGTGAAAGCCATAGAGTAGCAGTTACTAGCAGCTGGGCAAGGTAGGGGGGGAGGGCAATAAGGAGAACTTGGTTAAAGGATGAAAAATTACAGTTACATAGGAGGAATAAGTTCTAGTGTTCTATAGCCCTGTGGGGTGACTATAATTAGCAATAATTAGTTGTATATGCTCAAATAGCTAGAAGGGAGGATTTGGAATATTCGCAACACAAGAAACTGATACATGTTTGAGGTCACAGATACATTTGTCACCCTGGTTTGATCATTACACATTGTATGCATGTATTGGAGTATCATCCTATACTTCCATAAATATGTGCAATTATTGTGTGTCAATTAAAAATCATAATTTACAAAATTTCCCACCCCGGGCCAATTAAATCGGAACTTTTGGGTATGGGACCAGGCAACAAGACTGCCCAGGTGACTGCAATATACCCCCCACGCTGAGAAGCGCTGGATTTGCTGGTCTATATTTTCAGGCAACCCAACTTAGCTGGGACCAAGAAGCCTGTTGGGTCTGTTTTTCCCTCACACTCTAGTGCATGGGTGATGCCGTCTCTTTTCTGTGGTTGTCAGTCTTTCTGTGTTCGTGTTACTGTTGAATCCTGAGCTTTTTGGCAGCACGCTTGAAGTTATTTCAAGACTCAAAGGAACCCTGACAGCTGGCAATTAGTGCAGCACAATTGGCACCAGGTTATTCATATATAACCTGTAAATGTCTCTGTAACCTGCTGCTATAACACACCATTGAGTGGTTTGCTGTTTCTTACTGGCCTGGAATACCTTGGCCCTATCTGAGGTCTCTTACATATTCTCAAGACAAACATCTCACTTGATCCAGTGAAGCTTTCCACTTTCTTGGGCTTTAACCTGACATTATACCAAGCTTCTTACCCATATCTCGCAACAAGTTATACCTGGTTCTGCTCCATGGTGTTAGCGCCGTTCGGGTTCCATCTGAAAGGCATCAACGTAGCATTATTTAGTGGTTTTAAAAATGTCATCCTGCAGGCTCAGGCTCCCTCGAGTTCTATCCCAGTCAGAAGCATGCAGGAAGTCTTCTGTCTGGGTGGGTCACTACCCTTCTCTGGAGCTGTCCTCGTGGCTGCTGTCGTGGCTGCTGTCTCCCGCCTGTGCTCCTTGCTGCTGGCCTCATTTCTGACTCCCAGCCTCACCTCACTCTCTGCTTGCCTTGTTTCTCTTCCTGCTGACCCACTCCCACTTTGTCCGCCAGCTGTCAGTCTCCCCGACCCCTCCTCTTCCAGGACCTGGATCCGACCTTCTTCCCTTGGCCTCCCCATGGCCCTGCGGACCTCGCTGCCTATTCCGCCACCACCGTCTTCCATCCCGCAGAGAGAAAGCCTTCCTCAGTGCATGGTCAGGCTCAGAATCCTGCTTCTTTCTACCATCTGTCCAGCTGGTCTCTCTAACCTAGAATCCAAGCATCGCCTTCACCTCAGATGGTCTCCTTTGCTCCCTTCTCCTGGGCCTTGCTCTATTTATCAGCAGCATTACATTTTCAAGTTCCATTTGACCCAGAACACGGAGAGGACCTCTAATCACCAGTGGCAGTGTCAGGAGAAACTCCTCTACCCTCTCTGCCTTCTGCCCCATTGTTCAGGGACTACCAGGACGGCACTCAGCTGGTCTTGCTGACTGGCAAAGCCAAGGGCTGGAATCTTACATCCAGGCAGGGTTGTGCTCAAGAGCCCAGGATAGAGGCATGGAAATCAAGTCGTCCCTGTGTACTCTAAGTCTCTGTTTCTGCCCTCACAGCCATGGCTACATCCTCCTCAGAAATCGCTGAGCCCAGGACAAACCAAGGCCTGACTGGTGAGAATGAGGCATTCAGGCACAAGCAAGAGGCACAGTTGCAGCCAGCAGCAACTGTGTCCTTGGCGCCATCCCTGAGGTCACCGACTGAGAAACTCTGAGACCGAGAGAATCCAGTCATCTCCTGAGACCAGTCCTGGTCATGGGTCCACATTATTGACCAAGAGGTAAAACATATATATTCCCCTCTATGGCAACTTCAGACCCCAAAAAGCAAGGAGGACAAAAATATGTTCCCCTGGGATGTGATGGGAACCCATGTAAGAAGCCCCTTGAAAGGACTCTTGGTTCTTCTTTAGTTGTATGTTGTATGTTGGCCAACACAGCTGGGCTTTTGAGGAGAGAAGAACAGTTGTTCTGTGTCCTGCTTAACAGCCCTTTCCGCTTGGACAACAGTCTTCCACTTTCTCCCCTGCAGGCTTCTTGTGGAGTAGATAAATGAGGTCAAGCCAGAAATCATGGGATGTTGGCAGTGGAAATGACCTTGGGACCATCAGGTTCCAAGATGGCACTCGGATTGCCAACTCCAACAAACTGGTACTATCCCCTTGGAAAGCCAGGTGACAGATCATGAGTCTGCAGTATAGACTGGTCGTAGAAAGGGCAATAATCAATGATCAGTGTCACCCATATGTTAAGAACAGCATTACATGCTGTTTATTTTCTCACTCTAATCTG
Source organism: Cephalopachus bancanus (assembly GCA_027257055.1). Taxonomy (NCBI): domain Eukaryota; kingdom Metazoa; phylum Chordata; class Mammalia; order Primates; family Tarsiidae; genus Cephalopachus; species Cephalopachus bancanus. The sequence goes on from JAPVLO010000042.1 coordinate 827,224, forward strand.
ACCAAGAATTTTATGTCCAGAGAGATGAGATGACTTGCCCGAGGTCACAAAACTAGTTAGCTGAGCCAGGAATTAAACGAAAATTGCTGACTTCCAGTCTCTTGCCTATAGATGGGCACTTTCCAGAGCACACCATAAATTTAAATGTCCGTATTTGCAAGAGACACTTCTCATATGACCTGGGCATTCCAACAAAGCCCCATTTTCTCAGTAACTTTATGTTCTCTATGGAGACATTCTTGGCAAAGCCAACATCTCAGTGGCTCTCTCCCTTTCTTCCTAGTTTTCTTTCATTCACCTGATGTTCTGAGGGTCTGTGATATTCTTAGAACCATCTCTCCACATGCTGGGCCTGTCCCTGCCTTCTCCTGTGAAGCCAGGAGGCAAAATGAAGTTGTGGTTAAAAACAAACTCTGGAACTAGACTACTTAGATTTGAATCCCAGCTCTGTCACTTACTCACTGTGTGAGAAAAATACTTGATGTCTCTGTGCTTCAATTTCTGCATCTGTAAAATAGGGCTACAATTGTTCCTACCCACAGGGTTGTTGTGAGACCAATGTTAATGAACATAAAAGTTTCTTCGCCTTTGGGAGGCTGAGGTGAGTGGATTGCCTGAGCCCGCGGGTTTGAGACCCACCTGGGCAGCAAGGCCTCATCTCTACAATAAATCAAAAAAACAGGCGGGCATGGTAGCGCATGCCTGTAATTCCGGCTACTTGGAAGGCTGAGGCGGAAGGATCGCCGGAGCCCAGCAGAACGACGCTGTGGTGGCCAGGAGCGGCCACTGCACTCCAGTCTGGGCGACAGAGTGAGACTCCAACTCAAAAAAAAAAAGAGTTTCTTAAAACAATTTCTTTAGAACAGTTGCTGTACCTATTAGCACTTGATATATATTAGCAATCACCAGTATTTCCACACCATTTCTCACTTGTAGGCATCTTCTGTCTCCTCTCTCTGTGTTTCCATTTTTGCCACCCAAGGCAAATTGCAACATGGCGCCTACCTTGGCCCTGTTAATGGTATCCCGTGGCACTTGACATCGGTTCTTCACCAAGGCCTACTGCCTATGGGTCACTACCCTTCTCTCTCTGCTTTGCTCTGTCTGTACTGGCCTCCTTGCTGTTCCTCCACACATCAAATTCTTCCCACCTCAGGGCCTGTGCACATACAGATTCCCTGCCCTGAACACTTTCCTCCCTTCTTGCATTGTGGTTCCATTAGGTTTCAGGATAAAGGTCATCTTCCTGGAAAGAGCCTCCCTGACCGTTCTCAAATGGAAGGGCAGGAAGAGTCCAGTGGAGAGACTCAACCTTGGACCTGGAGCCAACCATTCGTGAAGGCATCTCCCAAAGATTGTGGGGGCCCAGGAAGGGCATTTTTCACATCTTCCCTGTTGTGGGCCTTCAGTGGGGGTATAATTAGAGGATGCTGACCAAAATTCAGGAGCCCTAGGCATAGCCCCTGGAGTAACCTTGGGCAAGTTACCTTCCCTTCTCTAGGTCATATGTTCCTCATCTATAAGAAAACACAACAGACTCCTACATTCAAAGTCTTCTTCTAGCATTAATATTCTACAATTTGCCCCTTTGTCCAACCACACCCTCCAGCTTAGCCAAAAAAACAAAGTATAGAGGCATTCTTATAATAGAATACAAGACGGGGACAGGGAGGATGAAGGAGCTTTATGTGACTAAAAATAGCCTGCTCACCCTCTTCACTCAATTAGAAGGCAGTTTCAAGAAACCTAGTTCTGGAACCACATGCTTGCCTAATTCTTCTAGTGTCTTCCTGTGATAGGTTTCTCAGGGAAAGCTGGTGCCATTTCTACCAACAAATCAAATCACATATTCCCTTATTCTTACAACGCAGGAAAAAGGAAAAGGAGATGTAAGTGGAGAAGACCACTGAAAATCAAGAGAGTTTTTCCTCTTTTAACAATTTGGTATCCAATCCAGCTTCAATGGGCAACATGGTTGGTTCCGTGTTTTTGCTCTTGTGAATAGAGCTGCAACAAACATACATGTGCAGGTATCTTTTTTGTAGAATGATTTGAGTTCCTCCTGGTATATCCCCAGTAGGGGAATTACTGGGTCATATGGGAGGTCAATTTCTAGTTCTTTCGGAGATCGCCACACTGTCTTCCAGAGAGATTACACTAGTTTGCATTCCCACCAGCAGTGTAGAAGTGTTCCTTTTTCTCTGCATCCTCACCAGCATCTGTTGTTGTTTGTTTTACTAATGATGGCAATTCTTACTGGGGTTAGGTGGTATCTCAATGTGGTTTTGATTTGCATTTCTTATTATAATACTATAAGAAAGAAATTGGCAGTAGTGGGAACCTGTCAGGAGAGGGGGGTGGAATTGGCAGTTGAGGGAAACTGCTAGGGGAGGGAGGGGCATACCTCATCAACAAAGGTATCTGCATAATCAGTGTTTGTATACCTAACCCTGAATTGTACCCCACATCTTATAATTTAAAAAAAGAGAAAAAAAAAAAAATTTGGTATTGTTGTCTAAGGCTGCCATCTTGGTAATAATGCTGGTGTTTTCCTTGAAGTTTTTAACCAAAGATCAGGAGCATGAAATTTACAGAAGAAAATATATACATTACCAATCCAGACATAATGTGAATAATTCCACCATTATTTTTAAAGCAAATTAAATCTATAGCAAGATAATATTTAACCTATCAAATTGGTAAAGATGAAAAAGACGCACAGTGTTGCCAAAGAGTTGGAGGAGATTAGACAAATTGGAATCACCTAAAAAATTTAGAGACGTGCATATCTTTTGCACCAACAATTTCTTTTCTAGGTATTTTTACTCTAGAATATTTTCCACAAGTATATAAAGTTATATGCATATAAGTGGTCACAGCAACCTTGTTTGAGAGAAAAAATACTATAAACAATCTAAATGTCTATCAATAGAGACAGGTTAAGTACATGATTATACATCCTTATACAAGAATATCAGGCAGTATTTAGAAAGTTTGGGGGCATGTGTTTCTAAGCTGCCTCTGAAATATCAATAATATTTGTTAAAAGAAAAAAAAGGGAGGAGGGTGGGAAGCATGTGACAACACAAAGGGTACCTGGTACCAGGGGGAGTGAGGGCCAGGTAGAGCCCAAACTTCACCTGCATGCAGCCTACATATGTAGTTAATCCTCACTTGTACCCCACATCTCTATAATAAAACAGAATAAAAGAAAGAAATCTATGGAAAAGTGTTATTACTATTTTTCAGAAAACAAATAAATGCACAACCTCTATAAATTCAAGTGTATAACTCCATTTGCATTGAAGGATTGGACTCAGCAAAGGCATTCCCAGGGTATTGGGGAGTGTCACTGAGGAATCAGCACTAGCAAGGGACACGCTTTCTGGTCTCTAAAGGGAACTTGGTGGCCATATATTCAAACCCCTCACATTGGAGGCCTGCAGGCTGACTCTTAAGACGGTGCAGAGACTGTTGAGATTTTCTAAAACTTAGCACATTACATGCATGATGTAATTTGTCATGCTTTGTGACATTAATTTGACACAATTAAATGCAGAGCCAGAGTAGGGTAAGCTGAGTCATTTGCAGAATAAGATCATATGATGGAATATATGATGAAATAAACTGAGCCGTTAACAATGATGTAGAACAATGTTTATTGACACTGATTCAAAAAATACTTCTGAGTTAACAGAGCATGTGACCAGAGCATATATTGTTTGAAACAGTTTTTCAGCAACATATTCATGTAAATAAAAAGTCACAAAAGGATATGTAATTAGTTAATGGTCAAATTGCCTATGAAATGCAGTAAATCTGAATTTTCTGATTTTCTCCCCAAACCACAGATTTCTGGCAAGCAATTTCCAAGATGGCCCCAGTGATCTCCACCTCCTTGAATGCATGTCCTTGTGATATCTCCTTCGCTTGAGTATGGGCTCGATTTGGTGACTTGCTTCTAGAGAATAGAATGCAGTAGCATTGATAGGATGTTGCTTTTGATATTAGGACATAAAGAGATTGTGCTCTGTCTCTTGCTCTCTCACTTGCTTTGAGGGAAGCCCACTGCCATGTTGTGAGCTGCCCAGTGAAGTGGTCTCCATGACAAGGCACTGTAAGGATCTCTGGCCAATAGCCAGTGAGATACTGAGGCCTTTAGTTCAATAGCCCACAAGGAATTAAATCTTGCTAAGAGCCACATGGATGATCTTGGAAGTAGATTCTTCCCAAAATGAGCCTTCGGATGAGACCACAGCCCCCACTGGATTGTTGATTGCAGTCTTGTGAGACACCATGAGCCAGAGGCATCTACCTAAGCCATGCCCAGTTTCCTGACCCACAGAAATTGGGAGATAATAATTGTTTGTTGTTTTAAGCTGTTTACTTTGGGATTGTTACAGATAAATAGATATTCATTCACTTAAGTCACAGTATTTTAGAAATTACTTTTAAAAAATCCTAGAAACAAGTTTTCCAACAAACTTAGCACTAACTCCTTAACCTCAACTCTTCTTTTCCCTGCCCAGGCCTTTCTTCCTGACATTGTCAAAACTAGTTATATCTGAACACCTAGATTCTGGTCCTTGATTTGCCATGGAATCCCTTGCCTCTCTAGACCTCAGTTTCCCACTTTTATGAAAAAAGGATGGTCATAACCACCGAGGACTTGTTCAGTCCTTTCTTGCATCCACCCTCCTCTCCATGGAAGGACTTCTCTGTCATAGAAGGACCACTTCTCTGTACATCTCGGGGTAAGTTCTCTACCTTATCTCTGTGCATCTATTTTTCTATTTTTTCCCCCCTACTTTCATGTCAGATAAAGAAGCTCCAATACTATGAAGTTCACATTCTGGAGAAAATAAATAAAATTAAACCAAAGTAGCCCAAGAAAGAAAATGACAAAGAATTCCGATGCAGCAGTTAGAGTCAATGTCATGGAAACTTCTCAGTCATTGGCCCACCATCTTCAGTCACTGAAAAAATAGAAATCTGAATTTTTTTAAAACACACCTGCAACCCAACTACCACATTCTGCTTAAAGTCTCCCCTGAAAGTTCTCTGAAGAAATGCCTGGCATCAGGGTAAAAATTAGTCCTGCTCAAGAAACAAGGGCTAAGAGGAGTTTCTAAAACACTCCCAGGCTTAAAGTTTTCTGTACTTTGGATTCTCTGCCAGCCATGCACTGTGAGAAATTGGACTGATTCTCTGTGAACCCAAACCCATTAAATGTGCTGGGTGAGTCTTTAATGGAGTTAAGCGCGCTGAGGGGAAAGAGATCAGATGAATTCCTCAAGCTTCCTTTTTGTAATCCTAGAAGAGCAATCTGATCAGGAAGCCCAGTTAAATACAATAAAGAGTGCTGAACTCCTTTGGTCCACTGGAGAACCAGAACTGGGCTGATTTTTTTCCCCTTAGTGTGGCTCATTGTATAAGCCCAAGACAATCCCACTACAAGCATAACATGGGTATATTTTGAGGGTGATTAAGCATTTAATTTCCATTAGGAGAGAGATCCAGTGGCCCAAGCAGTCATAGGATTATGATCATCCCAGGAAACTAATCCCATGCCGCCTATCTCTTTTTGCTCAAGCTCCCCTGATAGTTTGATGCTGGACTTCCGTAAATGCTGCAGAAGTCATTTGGTTCCTTCCTGACTCTTCTTGGACTGTGATGACAGTCCTTCATCTCTTAGCAGGGTCCTTACCTTTCTATGGGGCTGCAAAAGGACTAAGAGAACAGCAATAATCATCGTAACAGCTAGGTGCTACCCATGCAGGACCTTATTTAAATGTTAAATCTACGGGGTAAACATTAAATTCAGGTTGAAGATGAGGAGATTGAAGCATAACGATAGTAAGCCATCTCCAAGGACATACGTAGCAAATGGCAGGCCTGGGTTGGAGCACAGGCTGTGTGACTCCCAGCCTGTGTTTTTGGTAGCAGACTCTGGACTACTTTGTTATGGGGACCCTCCCAACCCCACAGTCTCTGACTGGTCTAGGGATTGCAGTAAGCACTTCACAAGCATCGTCTCTCTTGCAGATCACCTTCAGCTACCAATAAATAAAACTAAACCAAAGTAGCCCAAGAAGGAAAATGACAAAGGATTCTGATGCAGCAGTTAGAGTCAGTGTCATGGGAATTTCTCAGTCATTGGCCCACCATCGGCAGAAATCTGAATTTGGTCAAGGTCAGTGGTTTCCAACCAGGCTGAACCTCAGAATCTACGAGAATGATGCACATCCCATGCTGCCCCCTGAGTTCTTCAGATTCAAGGATCTGGGATAGAGCCACAAATCTGAATTATTTTTAACAAGGGTTCCGACACAGTCAAATTACACACTGCTATTTTGAAACCACCAGATCAAGTGGCCTCAAAATTCCTTTGAGAACAAAGACTGCAGGGCAGAAGGACTCTTGGAGAACTGCCTGGCCATCTGATCCCTTTCTGAATGCCTCTCTCTGTCAGATAGCTCCTTCTCGGGCCCAGTCAGCCCACCCTCACCCTCTCTGTCTCCCTCCTGGTCCTCTCTGGGGACTCACAGCAACAGACATACTGACCCAACACTGGGCCACCACCCTGCTGACCCCCACCCCGAGCTCCCACCTTTGGTAACTTTTCTGTGGGTTTCGGTTTCTGCTCCTGTTATCTATTCTTCCCAGGACTGGTTCTTTTGTTTTTTTTGTTTTTTGTTTTTTAATTTTCACCTAAATGATGGAACACCTTATTCTGCATCAAGGTATCGGGAAAATGAAACTGCATTTGCGGCACATTATAGATGAGGGATGGTCCATAGAAGGTGAGTACAGAACTCAATTACAGAATTATTTCTTAGCTAGTACCAGATACCCGAAATTACCAATGCTTAAGTGAAAGTGAAATATGATTTGCCACAGTTAAAGCCTGGAAGTGAAAAGTGACCGAATTTAAACCAGCAGATATAAATGCGGCACCTATCTGTATTAAAAAACAAACAAAAAGCCACATCACATTATGCTCACACCTGTAATCCCTTTGGGGAGGTGGAGTTGAGATTACCTGAGCCCAGGGGTTTGAGATCAGCCTGGGCAATTTGGTGAGAACTTGTCTTTACAATAAATAAAAATAACTAGCCGGGCGTGGTGGCACACACCTCCCAGCGACTTGGAAGACCGAGGCAGAAGGATCACTTGAGTCTAGCAGGTAGAGGTTGTAGTAGCCGTGAGCATACCACTGCACTCCAGCCTGGGCCACAGAGTGAAACTCTGACTCAAAAACTAAAAACAAAAAACAAACATTGACAATAAATCAAGCCGGCCTCAGCGGCTCAGCCTGTAATCCCGCGCCTTTGGGAGGCTGAGGTGAGTGGATTGCCTGAGCCCGCAGGTTCGAGACCCGCCTGCGCAGGCGAGACCTCATCGCTACAATAAATCAAAAAATCAGCCGGGCGTGGTAGTGCACGCCTGTAGTTCCAGCTACTTGGAAGGCTGAGGCGGAAGGATCGCCGGAGCCCAGCAGGTTGAGGCTGCGGTGGCCGGGAGCAGCCACTGCACTCCAGTCTGGGCGACAGAGTGAGACTTCAACTCAAAAAAAACCAAAAAACAGACAATAAATCAAATATTGAGGAAGAACTCTGGCCTTAGGCACATCTTAACCTGAAATACAATCATAAAAACAGTCCGTGACTTTTCAGCAATTTGAATTTATTGTAATGGAAAAAATTATGAATTCTAGATGTATTTTTTAAATAGGTAATGCACATACAAAATACAAATCTCCAAAGTTACACAAGAGTATATCGAGAAATATCTTCTTCCCAACTTATCACTCAGTCACTCAGGTCTCAGAGGCATCCCCAGACACTTGCTATAAAAAGAAATGCAAATGGTAGTTCATCCTACATACCATTTTGCTCCTTGTTTATTTTGAAAAATATATATATCTTGAAAAAAATATACATCTTGTTCCAGATCAGTGCATAGAAAGTTCTGCAGCTTAATTCTCCATTGCATGAGAATGCCATAAATTTTTCTTACTATCTTTTGTTGATGAGCATTTAGGGTGTTTCCAATATTTAGCTATTACTAACAATGCCACAGTGAATATCTTGTACATTTGTCATTTCTCACATACATGAGAATATCTGTGAATAAAATTAGCAGAAGTGGAATTGTAGATCAAAGGGTATATTATCCTCTCTGGGTCAGGCTTCTAGCCCCTGGTACCCTGGTAATAGAGCTCAGGCTTCTGTTCATTTCTGTCCTCAGTTCTGTAGCTGGGTCCCTGATTTCCTAGGACTGGAGGCTCCAGGGGCATTTCAGTGAGTCTAGCCAGTCCACTTACCCTCATCCGCCAAATGTGCACCTGCCAGGCCTCCACCTCAGCCGCCGAGACTAGGACTTCCCCACTTCCACACCACATGCACGCACATCACAGTAGGCTGAAAAGTTTCTTCCTTCTTTAGGGGCTTGTTCTTCAGATCCTTCCCTACTTAGATTTAAAGTTCTTTTTTTTTTTGGAGTTGGAGTCTCACTCTATTGCCCAGACTGGAGTGCAGTGGCTGCTTCCGGCCACCGCAGCCTCGACCTGCTGGGCTCCAGCGATCCTTCCACCTCAGCCTTCCAAGTAGCTGGAACTACAGGCGCGTGCTACCATGCCCAGCTAATTTTTTGACTTATTGTAGAGATGAGGTCTCTCCAAGTCGCCCAGGCGGGTCTTGAACCCCCAGGCTCAGGCAATCCACTCACCTCGGCCTCCCAAAACGAAATTACAGGCTGAGTCACCTGAGTTGGCTGATTTAAAGTTCTTGAGTGTCTTTTCTGATGCTAAATGACCTCCTCAGCAGGCATCTCTTCTATCCAGGTACTCTTATTTCTACTTTAACCAAACCCGACTCTTTACCTCTCTTAGTTGGTTTGCCATGTTGAAACTCAAGACCTATCACAATGCAAATGATGCAAACCATCTCCAGATAAAACCACAACATAAGTGACATTTGTCTTAAGACCTTTCTGCTCATTTTCTCAGGACCCCTCCATGCTCTCGAGATGCTCTCTGGCTCCCAGAGCTTCCTCTGGACACTTTGCCTGGATTCCCCTTCTGTATTTAACTGTGTTCGGTGTCCAGATTTCTTATACTTCCCTCATTCTCATTTCAGACTATGCCTGCCTTATCTTTCATCTCCCAAGGGTCCTGTTAGATAAACTAGTCCTCGTTGGCAAATAATACCATCAATGTGATAATCCTCCCAGAGGCAGTTTCATCTTGGTATGAAACTTCCAGAGATATCTTCGCAGAAAGAATAACACTTCAGGGATGGAAGTTCCCTTATCAAGGTAGGTCAAGGGTGAGATATTTTAGGAAAGGAGTGGGTCTTGCAGGCAGCACAGCAGGCAGAAAGAACACACAAAATAAAACAGGTGTTCTAGGTCACCATTTCTCACTGTGTGATGCCGACAGCCCCTCACTCTGCAGATCACAAGTTTCCTCACAATACGTTTCCCACAGCGATGTTGAGGTCAGCTAGGATAATTGATGAGAAAGTGCTTTGTAACCAGGAAAGACTTGTTCAGGTACAAGGTATTGTTAGTCTTCCACCAGCTCCCACAAAGCCCGGAGCACTGCACTGCCAAGCATTCCAGCCCTTTGCAAAGGAGCAGCCACTTGGCAAGAAAGAAGGAGACAAAATTGTCCTATCTTGTGTCCACCCCATTCTCTAGAAAATACTGAACACAACAAACAAGCCAATAAAGTTCTTGTTAAAATCTTGACATCTTCAGGGTCGGCCTTAATGTTTGTTTCGAGCATTAACTTAGTTTCTTAAGATTTGCACGATAATAACTTCTCTTATGTTGCAGGCAGATATTCTACCTGAATTTGTTTCCATGAGTGCTAGACCTTCAAATGTTCTTCCCCCCATCCTAACAGTCATCTCTAATTTTTGGAAAACATTCCCTGTATCTGCTGTTGCAACTGTGTGTTTCTGCTTATTCAATTTGCTGTGGAATCCTGACTGTCATGGAGAGTACTTTGGAACAGCCCAGATGAGAACTGATAGCTTCACTCCCCGGTGCTAACTTGGGATTCCCAGAGCGCCCCTGCTACAGCTTCCTGCCTGAACTGTAGAAACCCAGCATCTTGGATGTGGATGCTTTCTTGGCGGAAGGATCGCTTGAGTCTAGCCGGTCGAGGTTGCAGTAGCTGTGAGCATACCACCGCACTCCAGCCTGGGCGACAAGCAGTTATCATCTGCTCCTAAGTCTTTCTTTTTCCATACTGGAACTACTTAGTTCCATCTCCAGGAGACATGCTCCTCAAACTCTGTGTGATGTTGAGACCCTACTCAGAAAAATACCCCAGTTATTCAATTGTTTTCTTCATTGTTTTATTCCTTTTGTTCCGGCGTGTACATATCTACTACTATTGGTCCAGGACACTGCATTTTGGATGAGCTCCTCAGAAGAGGCAAGAATGATAAGAATAAGTATTTCATCTCAAGTCAGAATCATAATTAAATGAAAAGAAGAACACATGCTTCTTTCCACAACAGTTTTAGAGACATTTTGGCTTCTGTTTTTCCCCAGGCCAACTCAAAAGAAAGCTAGATCCGAAATCCCCAAAAGCTCATTTCTATTCCTACTCTTTCTCCACAGCAAACCTGTGAGAAAGAGATTAAGAAATCTTTTTTTCTAGCCACGTGGTGAATACATCGTCTGACCAGGGTCTGGGAGCAAATAACATGGTGTAGGTCCACTGAAACTGGTCCTCCAGACCCTGCAGCTTTGAAACCAAGTGAAACCCTGGGCCAGTTTGCAGAGCAAGAGGAAGATCGTTTCTTGTGAGAAAACCAAATCTTGAAGATTATTCCATATCAGTATGTAGATAGTTCTCCTGTTAAGTGATCTATTGTGTGAGTATGCCATAATTTACTTTCACTAATTGGGAAGACTTGGTGTTACTATCAATACCACAGTATTGTCATATTCATCTATTATTTGCTCTGTGTGTATGCCTGTATGAATGAATAACTCACAGTTAAATAAGTCTATATATGAATGATTTAAACCTATGGGTAGGGATATCTATTCTTATAATATAGGTTCACATAAGTAGTAAATATTCTCTTATCAGTTCATTCATGGTGTTGCTTTAGTTTTTTGTCTTTTTTTAATAGTTTATTTTATTTTAAAGACGTGTGGCACAATTCAGGGTTAGGTATACAGGTGAACATCGTACAGGTAGCTTCAGTTTTCTAAAATGAATCCTCTTGTTCTTTGATCGCCTCAGATTAAGAATTTGTTCAAGTTTTGTGTATTCTTTCCATCAATTGTTTCAATATCGAAATCCAGCACATCTTTAAAATCATGTCTAGGTGTAGTAGTACACTGTTAGCATTTGTGTTTGGGCCTTCCACATTTATTCAGTTCCCTTCCCCCACACCTCTAGAACAGGAGTATCACCAGTGAGGGGAGTGGCAGTGGTAAGAGTCATATTATATTTTCTATATTTGCTCACATAACATGGTGTTCTAGCTTTAGGGAAGAAAACTGAATTCCCATTTGTACATGTTAAGTTGAAGACATCTGTGAGACACCCAGGATGAGATGTCAAGCAGCTATCATCTGCCCCTCAATTTTTCTTTTTCCAAACTGGAACTACTTAGTTCCATCTCCAGGTGACATGCTCCTCAAACTCTGTGTGACTCTGAGCCCCTGCTCTGAAAAACAACCCAGTTCTTCAATGTTCCACTTGAACAGGGCACCCAGCGTTAAATCAAGTATTCCCGATCATGACTGATCAGCAGGACGGACACCCATTCGTCATGTAACTCTTAGAGACTATAGCAGATGTCGCTGGTGCCCAGCCTGTATCCCTTGAGCCTCAGCATTTTACTGCATGCCAGCCTGACTTCCAACTGTCAGCACCTGTATGTCTTTGCCTGAGGGCTTTCTCGGTCTGCCAGAGCCCACCATGTGCATGGTCAGAAGTGCCAGTGAATCAGCATTCCTCAGAGGAGACTTCAACCAATAACTGATGGAAGTTGGACCATAAATCACCACTGCTCTCTCAAACCCTCAGCTGGGGTTCAAGCTTAAGGTTTCACATTCTCTATCCTTCTCACAGTTCCCAGCAACATCAAGGTCCTATTATTCTCCTCGCCGCTGGCTCTTCCTCTGCCTCATTTTCCGCTTTCACCGTAGGAGGAGGCTTCCTGGGATCACCTCCCAAATTAGTTCCTTTTACTGGAATCCTTATTTCAGGTTCAGCCTAATGCTGCATCAGCTCACTTTGCAGCCACATTATGCTGCTGCTGTATCTTGATTTTATGGACAGGCAAATCCCAATCTTTTTTCTGTCAGCTGCTACCAAACCATACCTTCCCTGTGCTATGCTTTTGTTATCGATTTTTTTTAACCTAAACTCCAGCTTTATGTTTATTCCTGTTATGCTCTTAGTTTGTTTCTGTATTCCAACCTAACGGAATAACTTTGAATATTGATTTGTTCTGTCGTGTTAACTATCCCTCCCAGACATGAGTCATATGGAGAAATCTGATAACCATGTTTTTCTGTGCCTTCATTCACTTCCTTTAGAAACATATCGAACAAGGTAGGGTTAGGAACAGAGTTTTAAACCAAATTCCTCGCTTGAGTCAATAATCAAGATTCTTTACCAACTGCATGAATCCCAGCCAGAATTTAGAGATTTGCCCATAGGAAGGTCAGGCAAGTTCAGCTCAGTTGTGTTAGAATCAAGATGACCCACACTAATGTCATGCCTCAGATACACAAGATTATACCCTTTAAAAAAGGGAAATGGGCCAACCCCCTCAGGTCTCCTCCCACAGTGGGAGCTCCTCTGTCCTCTCAACAAATCCTGCTTTCTTTTTTTTTTTTTTTTTTGAGTTGGAGTCTCACTGTCGCCCAGAATGGAGTGCAGTGGCATGCTCCGGGCCCAGGCAATCCACTCACCTCAGCCTCCCAAAGGCGCGGGATTACAGGCTGAGCCACCAGGCCCGGATTCCTCATTCTTAAATACAAGGAAAAGGGCAGATTCTGGAAACCTTAAACTTGAACTCCTTTCACACGCACACATTGCTCCCCGATAAAATTCCAGATTATTAGAAGGAAGTCTGGGGGCTTTTAGGAATGAACCCATGGTTAACATGAAATCACTAATAACAAGACAAACTAACCACATTTCCTTTCTCTCTCTTTTTTGTTTTTAGAAAGCAGGATTTGGCCGGGCTCGGTGGCTCAGCCTGTAATCCCAGCACTTTGGGAGGCCGAGGCAAGTGGATTGCCTGAGCCTGCGGGTTCAAGACCCACCTGGGCAACTTGGTGAGACCTTGTCTTTACAATAACTAAAAAATCAGCCAGGCGTGGTAGCAAGTTCCGGCTCCTTGGAAGGCTGAGGTGGAAGGATTGTCGGAGCCCAGCAGGTTGAGGCTGCGGTGGCCGGGAGCGGCCACTGCCCTCCAGTTTGGGTGACAGAGTGACCCAAAAAAAGAATGAGGACTTCACTGACATATATTTTCTTATCCTCGGTCCTTAATTTCTTAACAACAGAAAGTCGTTCTAAGATCACATTTACAAGTTTTTTTTTAGCCCGGGGCGCAGTTTTTCTGGGGACTTCAACCCATTTCGAGTGGCCGTGGGCTCCCCTGGGTCCCTCACCAGCTCCCTTCTGCCACGCCTCCCACTCTCTGGGAAGGCAGATTCTTGCTAGAGAACCCAGATGGGCCCCAGAATCTTCCATCAGTGCTCTCAAATCCGTGCCTCTCCCTTCCTCGTCTATATTTTTACATCAAACACATGGCTCAAAGCTTTTGCTATTCTGTTCAGCTGTTCAGGACCCCAGGCTCCTTCTGACTCAGTGTTCCACCCCCCGTCCTGGCCCACTCTGCTCCAGGACTGCCTGCCATCTCACACTCAGCTTTGAGCTCCCTGAGCAGCCGCAAGGGTTTTCGGTCTTTCGCGGCGCTTTGTTTTGTCTCTCCCTCCCGTTTCATTCTCGCTGGCATCATTCGCATCCACTAATCTGGTTCATTTTTACCTTCTCCTGTTCCTCATGAGAAGTCATTTCCTTTATAACCTTTTACCTTAGGATCCAACCCATTTTTCGTCTGAAGCACTGGCAGAGAGGTGGGCACCTCTTCTCGTCTTGACCTTGCCCACCCACCACAAATCTTCCCCTTGATAGTCCCCCCATTCCGCTAGAACTGTTAGGGGACCACCTCCATAGACTGAAATCACCCTGCGGGCAAGGATGCACCCCTTCTCGTGTTTGTGCCCAATACAGTGCCTGGTTCACCCAGACCAACTTACACGTGCTCCCGGAAGGAAGTCAGATGACTAGATGCATTTTTTTCTTTGACCCGTGTTTGCGTCACTTGCCATAAACGAACACTCACCACACTAACAGGAGTAGGGTGAGTGACAGGGCTAGGGAAGCGACTGGGAACTGGAAAGCAAGAACTGGATTTCCTGGTACAGGTTCTCTCTCTTCCGAGCAGTCCAGCCTTCCTCCTCGGGAAGCCTTGGGGATTCAGCTGGCAAGGATGTCTGCCGTCAGATTGTTTTCTGCTGAGTAACTCAGGAGGAGGAGGAAGCCAGCCTGCAACCCGCAGAGAGGCTTCACAGCCCAGGCAGTCTCTGACCCACTCTGCTGATGGGGCTCTAACAGACACCTGCCACGGCCACAGTCAGCAGGGAGCTGGATGGAGGAGGAAGGGGGGGTGGGAACAGAGGCGAGAGGAAGGAGGAGCCAGCCAAGATTCCTGACTTCGCTCTCAAATCCCTTTGCAAAGCCATTACCAAAATTGATTTTAATAAATGAAAGATTTACCCGGGTCGAACATTGTTTTTAACTGGCAGCAATTAATTAATTAACCATCACTAGCCTGGACATCATAATGGGATGATATTTTGATGCTAACACATTATTGGAAAGGACAAGCCATGTTTTTTTTTTTCAAGTAATCAATTAATCAGCCCCAAACGAAGATTCAGACCACTGCCTATGCTCACAGGCACTTAACAGCTTCCTGTGCAGAGACTCCAAATACCTGCTTGAGAACCCTGTGCCCTCTTAAGCAGTTTGAGTCAAGTCAGTCAATGTTAACTCAGTATTTAAAAACAAAATCACAATAGTTAACTTTAAGAAATCCCTGAAACATCTTCTTCATAATTAATAAATGAAAAATGTTCCTGCAGCTAATCAATAAAGTTGTTAGAGAGAATTGATCGGATGGGGAACTCTTTTTGTGGGTACAATTTTTCACCTATTCAGAACAAAAGACTCCCTAGAGTGCTATCCACTTGATAGACACTTAGGAGTCTAACCCAAAAGAAAAAAAAAATAGAAAGACGATTAATTAAAATCTCTGGGAGTGACATGTACCTTTATTCTGTGGCTAGAGAGCAGGGTCGGGTGTGGAGGTGACTGATATGAAACTTGGTGATAGATTAGGAAAGCCGAGGTGCCCATGACTTCCCTCACTCCAAGGCTGTGCCCGGGACAGACTGGAGTCACAGCCTCTCTGGAAGCTAAAAACAAGACTAACCCATGGAGGCCCGTGTTGCTCAAGTTTGTGAAGGAGCGTGGTGGTCTTATTTTTGCAGGTGGGATACATGAAATGAAAGAAAATCTGCCGGAATGAGCTGTATTTGCAAATTATTTGGACATATAAGGTATTCAGCATGTTCAGGGAAAAGATACTCCAAGTGCTCTACTGGACCCCCAAACTGATGAGTCCTCAGAATTGTTCGCATAGATTCTTGGGCTCATGCACATCTAAGGACTCAGAATCAGTGAAACTGGGGCCTGGGAACCTGTGTTTTTAAAAATGAGCCCCAGTGATTTGACTCTGGTTCACATGATATGTAGTTACCACTGACTTTGTCAATTTTCCCATCTCCAGGTGTAAATGCAGGCAATGAGTGACATGTTATCATGGCCCTTCCTTTTTATCCTTTGCGGGATATATTTCTTGAGCCCTTACTATGGGCCAGGTATTGAGCATTTAATATGTATTAGTTATTGAATCCTCACAACGCTCCTATAAGATGGGCAGCAGGATTATTATCATCTTACAGATGAACAAACGGAGTCCTAGAAGGGTGAAGTCACTTGCTAAAGTCACGCCTCTAATAAGAGAACCCCCCCCCGTCAGGTTTTGAACCCAGGCTTGTCTGGTTCTAGGGATGTGCTATTATCACCATGACATACTGTCCCTAGGAAACTCAGGTAGCTGGAAGGATACAGGGCAGAGTGGCAGACTGGCAACTCTGAGTATGCTGAATTTGAATGAAAGACCTTTAAGCAGGTGGCCTCTCAATTCCAGATCCATGGAGTTTAGCTCATATGATTAAGTGAATTAAAGTGACATTTTGCCCTTCTTCATGGAAGGTTGACTACAAGTCATTTTCGAGCTACAAAATAATAAAGGTGAGAGAAAGGGTAAATCAGAAGGGGAGCTACAATTTTTCCAAAGCTTTTCTGATCAGTGAGTTTATTCTTTTATCAGACTAACCATAATTTAGTTAACTGAGGACCATACAACATTCTTGGACAACTAGGGCACCTGCTAAAACGCATGTTCTCGGGCCTATCCCAGATCTACTGAGGCAGGTGATTTGCATTGTTAACTAGTTTCCCAAGTCATTCTGATATCCAGTTAAGTGTGAGAACACTTGATGTAGCACCTTACCCATTGTCCCCATCTGCCATCCCAAAAAAGATGCTGGTTGATGGTGTAACAAGGAGCCTACTGGATAGGGAGTGTCCTAGTCATTTATTGCTATAACAAACCTCCCCAAAACTTAGTGGCTCCAAACCATTGAATGTCTAAAAACAAGCATTTATTTAGCCCACCAATTCTTCCATTTGAGCAGAGCTTGGCAGGGAAGGTCCACCTCTGTCCAGGCACCCTCGTTTGGGACAGGGGTGTGGAGTGGAGCTAAAAGATCCACTTCCAAGATGGCTGCCTCACATGACTGGTAAACTGGTCCTGGAGGTTGACTGGGAATTTAGCTGGGGTTGAGAGCTCGAGACCTTGGTGTCTCTCATGAGCCTCTCCACGAGCTGCTTGGATATCCCCACAGCATGGTGACTGGGCTCCAAGAGACAGAAAGTGGCAGCTCCCAGTTTCCAGTTCTGAGTTGAGGACCAACTACAGCATCAATTCTGCATAGTCCATTGGTCAGTCCATCACAGAGCCAAGGTTCAAAGAGATAAGACATAGACGCCCTCTCATTGGAAGGCATGTCAAAGAATTTTGCGACTGTGTTTTGAGACCGCTGGAGCCAGGAAGCCTGTCTTGGGCCCACCTCTGCAATTAGTTGTGTCATCTTTAAGAAGGACATTTATCTTGCTAGTCTCAGGTTCTTTGCAAGCAAGATGAGATTGGACCACATTGCTATCAAAGGATCTCTGATTCTATGCCTCACATCGCCATAGCATTTGGATGCAGGGAAACTCCACTATAAGAATTGTTTTAGTTTTTCAGTGGTTAAATTGTATTGAGATTCCTTCACATATGTCCGAAATTCATGTCCTTTGGGGGCTTATTTAACTTGGCTGCAAATTTAGGTCTATTTCAGAAATCCCTCTGAGTTCTCAAGGGGACTGAGGAGGTTAACTCGACCATTAGGATACAGGCTTAGTTACACTACCATCCTCTCCCACCGGCTACCCAGCACAAGGACTCAATCATGCAGCAGATTGCTCAGAATACGAAGGTCATCCTTCAGAAGAATGTGGGGCTGGGGGAAAGAATAACTGCTTCCGTGTTACTTTAGTCTCTTCTCCAAGATCTACTCAAGAGAGTACAAAATATCCCTATGTCAGGTAAGGGCAGGGAAGAAGAGATGGAGACACGTGGCCCATACCTCTTGTTTTTTCAATGCTGCTTCTTCTGCCTTGTGATGCTAGAGGGATCACGAGATCAGGGCAGTTACTCCATCACGCCAATACCTGAAACAAAAGACGAGGAACTCTTACCAAGACATGTGTGAGATGAGACAAGGAAATGAAACCCCTCCTAAACCACCAAGAGCAAATGGATCAACTTGGGTGTGCTTCCGGAATCTATATGATGAGTTCAATGCATAATTATGAGAAATTATTTTCATTTTCTCCAATGGATGTTTACTGGTCACCCCTTCAAACAAGTGACTCTATTTGTCAGATCTCTTTCCATTGGTTTTAGATAACAGAAACTCAGCTCTTTCTGACTGAAAAAAAAAGAGGGAATATCTCAGTGGTTACATATAGGAAAGTTTACCCCAAAAATTAAGATGTTATGATTATTGTCTGTTTTATGAATTTTTATTTTACAATCATTTGTATTCATATATGCATTTTACAACCCACTTATTCCTGGCACCTCTGGGTGTCAGGTGGGATCCCACCCTGGAAAGGCTGCCAACCTATCGCAGGATGCATACACAAACACACACTCACACATACACACACACTCAGATGAGGACCAGGTAGACATGCCAATTCACCTCACATGCATAGCTTGGGGATGTGGGAGGAAGCTAGAGTATCCAAAGAAAATTCAGGCAGATGTGGAGAAAACGTGCAAACTCCACACTGATGGTGGCCCCCACCAGGAATCCATTTTTTTTCTCATCCACATGAGGCATTGGAGCGAAAGGATATTGAACAAAAGGATGCTATTTGAGAGCCTGCTGTATTGGGTGCTGAGCAAAGGTTGCTATAAAACATTCACATAAACAGCTGGCTTAAAAACTTAGAAACGCATTCTCTTACAGTTCAAGGAACAAAAGTTCAAAATCAAGATGCGGGAGTGACTGTGCTCTTTTTAAGCCTCTAGGGGAGGATCCTTCCCTGCCTCTTCCAGCTTTTGGTGTTCCTAGCACTCCTTGGCTTGTGGCTGCATCACTTTAATCTCTACCTTTATCTTCACACCTGTGTCCTCTTCTCTTCTTCTAAGGGCACCAATTGGCCAGACTTGGTGGCTCAGCCTGTCATTCCAGCACTATGGGAGGCCAAGGCAAGTGGATTGCCTGAGCCTGTGGGTTCGAGACCAGCCCAGGCAATTTGGTGAGACCTCGGCTCAACACTAAATTTAAAAAAAAAAAAAATTAGCCGGGCATGGTAGCGCATACCTGTAGTTCTGGCTACTTGGAAGGCTGATAAGGAAGGACCTCCTGAGCCCAGCTGGTCAATGCGGGGGTGGCCGTGAGTGTGGCACTGCACTCCAGCCTGGGCAATGGGGTGAGACTCCAACTCGAAAAAAAAAAAGAAAAGAAAAAAGGACACCAATCATTGGATGGGTCATCACATGCTCATCATGATATCATTTGTGGCAGCGGGCAATTGGGCCACATTCAGATGCCTATCACCGCAGGGAATTAAAAAGGAAAGTGTGGTCGTAAGGTGGCTTTTTATCCTGCATCCCGCTTTATCTTCAGACCCCAAAGTCCTCTCTGCCATTAGCCATGACACTAGGCCAAGACTTCAAAATGCCTCAAAACTTCAGCTTGATATCCTGACAGCTCACACCCTTATACTGTCTACAAGTTCCTTTTTAGGGAGAGGGCGGTGCTCAATCCATCTTTTTTTTCTGCCAGGTCTCAGCCCAGTGCTTTGCATTCGAACGTCATTAAATACATGCTAAGTTTATTAAATATGTAATAGTATTACCTGGAATGTATTTGTTAACTCTACATACGATATATTGAGACCACTTGAGATCAAAATGAATGCTTGATTCTTAAGAAAATCATCTATTTTTAGAAGGTAAATAGAATTTAACTCCGTTGTCCTGCATAAATAGGAAATCTGATTATTCTTTGACTTTCCTTTTTAAAATTTAATTCACGGAGAGATGACCTATTATGAATGACCCCATCGCTTAATAACATATCTGTTCATGTTCTTTTTTACAAAAGCAGGTGAATTCAATTAAGCATTAACGGGGTTTGAATTGATTTGAGGGACCGAAACGAATAGATACTGTGCCCTGTTGTGATCGCTTGTACTTCGGGCTAACTTCAAGTTTGGAGATAAAAAGGAGCCCTCTCTTTGCATCGTTGGAATTCATTTATCTTGGGTCATATCGTGGCACCAGACACGTGGGGATGTGTAAGTTTATGAAGAAAGTTAAAGATGTTAAGTACAACACCAAATATGTGGAGTACAGTCGGTGCACATACTTTGCCCGTTCATTTATTCATTCATTCATCTATTCGCCTATCCCACAAGCATCCACGGTCGCCTATTATGTCAGACCTTGCCCTAAGTCCTCAGGATTTAGATACGAACTAGAAATAATCACTGTCCTTAAAGAGCTGCCAGAATGGTTAAGGAGAGACAGGCCTGTACAAATACAATGTCACCGGGATAGTGGCAGTGTGTGCTCAGAATACCATGGGGACACGAGGTGACTGGATTCACCCAGGAAGGCCAGGAAAGTCCTCATGGAGAAGTCGACCCTTACACTAGCATAGAGGGGCTTAAAGAACAACCAAGGCAAGGTGGGTAGTCGGATTCGGAGAGCAGACAGGAAGCTGGTCCTGAAGATACTGACCTGGTGGTCATTGTGTACTTAGCTGGGTGAAGGGATAAGGTCCCCCAGGTGGCATCACAGGTCCTAAGAAGAAAGAAGACAAGGGTGGAGGGGAGCTGGCAGAATCCTGACCAGTGAGGCGAAACAGAGCAGCACCTGATGGAACTGAGGCCAGTCTCTGAGGCTGAGACTCCCAGAGAAAGCTTACCTTAACAGTTTAAGAACACAGCTATGGGACCTTGAACAGATTACTTAAACTCTGCTTGGTTCAGATTCCATACTCATGGAATGGGATTATTAATAGTGCATATTTGAGGGTTGTTGGAAGAATTAAATGAGAGAATGCCTATAAACAATGTCTGGGACACTGAAAACAATCACGGAATAGTAGCTACTGTGATCATTTTATTATTAAAATAAGTGTGAAAGGCTGAGGAACAAATTGAACCCCTTTTACAACTAGATTGTAACACAAGCATTTGTGTATTCAAAAAGTATTCATTGAACACCTGCAATAACACCAGGTACAGTCTTTGGCGCTGGTAGGGGAGAAAATAATGTGTCCTGAAGAGCACAACTTGACATTAAGAGCTCAAAGGAATCTGTGAAATTGGATTTTAAAAAAGCAAAAAAAAAAAAAAATGCATCTTTATTTTCACTAAACTAACTATAAGTTGACATTTCCTCCTATTAACAAATCTAGGCAACAAACCACACTAGTATTAACAGTAACCTGTGATTGTGTCACCAACAGAAATAAATAATCACATTACAGTCATCATATAGTTAGAAATATTTATTAAAAATATCATAACTTCAAAATTAGAAAGTTAATTAAAAACTTAAAAAATTGTAAAAAGAGAAAAAAAATTAAAAATTAAAGTTAGTCAGCCACACTTAAATACTATTTGTTTATGTGTTAATAAAGAAGCATCTATGTCCCTGTATCATACATGTGAGGGTTCTTTTGTATTTTGATAACAGTGTTCTGATATACTTGGTCTCCTCTGCCATATTAAGTGTTGTGTCTTATATCTCTATAAAACCTTATTCCAAAAAGGGCTAATTATAGGCTCCCCCACACTATGATTGGAGTCATGAACCACAAAAAGGTTAAGAATATCTGACGTATACTCAAGTCTGAGAGAAACAGGTAAGAAACAAACTACAAGAAAATATGATGTCATGTCAATTAGTAACATTACATGACATGACACATGCCATGAAGACCAAACAAGAACAGGCCAGAGAGTGTAGGGTTGATTCAAACAGTGAGATCAGAAAAGTCCTCTCAGAGGAGGGGACATTCAAGCATGGACCTTCTGGAAGCCAGGGAGGGAGTCATGTGCAAATGCGTGGATGAGAAGAGGATTGTGAGCTCAGAGGACAGCACAGGTAAAGGCTCTAAGGATGCTTGGTATGTGTCTGAGGTGGGGAGGGTGAGGTAGAGAGAATGAGAGTAGCCAGGTCCAGTCGCCTTGAGGCTGGGAGGGACATTGGGCCACTGTCTTACATGCTTACGGGTCCCCAGCACCTTGCCAAGTGGGAGCACAAAACAGACGCCAAGTCAACGAGATGTTCAAGGAAGCGAATTCACCTCCCAGATGGTTTTCCTGGGTTACAGGTGCAGAGAGATATTTGGGTGGCCGTGCTATGTGAGAGGCCCAATATCGAGGAAGCAGAAAGAGCCGAACTGCCCTTAACACAGTTCCAGGACTCTAGCCAACGAGAGGGGCAGGGATGGGATGCTTCCCAGGGTACTGGATAGAATCCAGACACAGGCTTCTTCTTTGTCTTGGAATCTCATAAAATAAACATGCTCTCCTCTTTTCCCCCACTGTACAATAACTCTGCACGCCCCACCCCTGCAATCCACCTGCCAGAGCTGGCTAGTCAGAAATCCCAGGATGATGGACAGGCCGCAAGTTGAATGTTCATAACTAAAACTGGTGGCTCTTGAGCCCTCACCAGGCACTTTTCTAAGGGCTTGACTCATTTAACTGTCACCAAAAGGCTTTTTGGAATAGGAGATGTTATTATTCCCACTTCAAAAATGGGGAAACTGAGGCCTAGTAAGGTTAAATGACAGGCCCCGGCACATAGGACTGGTTAGTGGCTGAGCCGAGAGTTGGCCCCACCCAGTTTGACTCCAGAGGGTTCAGAGCAATCCTCTTAACCCCTACACCACCCTGGCTCTGGGGGGGTGACCATGCCAGATACCCAAGGGACCCCATAACCAAGGCCAGAGATCCAGCAGCTGCTTAGGAAAAACTCTAACCAGATGATACTTGACCCCCTTCTGCGCCACCCCCTTCCCCACTTGGAGCCAGTGATGTAAGGAACCAAGCTTCTAAGTACATGGGAAAAGATTCCAAATAGCAAAAAAATAGAGCTTGCTGATTGATTTGCTGGCATCATGGGATTGCTCAGAAGGTTCTAGAATCCTGATTCTGGCAAACCCGATGTATCCATGTCTCCTCCCCACACAGGCATGAGGGGCGATTTTAACCAGGGCACCACTCTCAGTCCCGAACGGCTGTGGTGGTGAGAACTCCTGGCAGCCGGGCAGGGCCCTGCAGGAGCTGTGCCCTACGTCACTCAGGGACTTCATGGACAGGTGGGATCTTACTGGCTCGTGTGACCATTAGCAGCTATTCGAGGGTCTCTTGCTCAAATGGAACAAGCTAGTGACTCCCAAAAGGGAGGAGATATTTGACTTCTTGAGCCAGAGCCCTCTGTCAATCCAGTTCTTCAAGTGAGAATTCTTGGATTCCAAAGAAGTAAAAAGCAATTGTCTGGGACCGACACAAACTGGGTCACAGTAGAGTGACTGCAGGTCCCAGAGCCCCAGGCCGCTCTTTCAATGCTGTCCCCATAACCCAGTGGGGACCAGTTTGCTTGTACATGTGGTAATCACTTTCCGCTCTCCCAAGCTCTGAAATGGGGGTATAGAACCAACTCAGAGAAAGGAGAGAGCGAGAACGTGGCCCTCTGGCAACTCTCCAGAGATATCCTGGGAGCTGGTGCCTACACCTGGCATCTGCATGTCAACACCAAGAAGGTGACAGAGATCTCCCGGACCTTCAGGAAGAGGATCCCTGAAGCGTGGCTTATCCTGGAGCTGGGATAAGCCTGTTTTCCCCTCTAGCGACAGGATGTTCTTGAAGTGGCACAACTAAGGAGCTAGGAGCCCCAAGAGACTTTCAAGGTGGCGGAAGCCTTTCCTTGGTCATGCCTGAGGCTGGGAAAAGCAGTTCCTTGTCCCAGAAAGTCTTTGCAGTAGCCAGATCAGCCAGGCAGGAGTCAAGGCCTTGCACAGCCTGGGTAGTCTAGGTTGCCCAACCTGAAAATGGGCTCTGCCAGTTTCCAAGCTTTCCCTGCAGCCCTCCTTCAAAAAAATCTAGATTCTCGGTCTCCAGAGCCAGCAGCTTCACAGTTGAAGTGTGCTGTCTCTGTGATAAAGACACAGAGGAAGGGTCAGGCTGGGGCCATGGGCACAAGGAACTGGTGACCATGCCCAGCCATGAGGTTTGAGGGTCACAGGGGCCTTCGAGCCAAAGCAGCTACATCTCCACTGTGTTTTTGTTTTACCTTTTCGTTATGGAAATCACCAAACAGACACAATAACAGAACTGTGACGTGATTCCTCTTGTAGCATCACCCAGCTTCAATAATTATTCATGTTCCACCAGTCTGGTCACATTCTTCCTCTTCTCAACTCCATTGAAGTATCTTAAAGCAAATTCCAGGCATCGTGTCATTGCACAAAAACGCTTAAGTTCACATCTCTAAGCAAGAAAGACTTGTTAACATGTTGCCCATTGAAGCTGGACTGGATAAAAAAAATGTGGTACATATACACAATGGAACACTATGCAGCTATAAAAAAGGACAAACATTTGAACTTCGGAGCAATTTGGATGGATTTAGAGTTGATCATACTCAGTGATCTATCACAGAAACAAGAGCAGAGTACCATATGTTCTCACTCATAAGCGAAACTTGAACAATTATCATAATACTGTAAGAAAGGGATTGGCAGTCGTGGGAAACCGCCAGGAGAGGGAGGGGCACACCTCGTCCACAAGGGTACCTGCACCATCAGCATTTGTATGCCTAACCCTGAATTGTACCCCACACCTTTATAATATATATATTAAAAGAAAGACTTGTTGAAACACAACCACAATACCACCGTCACATCTAAAAACCCTTCTCTGATCAAATTTTCCCAGTTGTCTAAAAACTGTGGTTTTACGATTGGTTTGTTCACACAAGATCTACGTATTGGATTTAATTGATATGTCTCTTAAGTCTCTTACTCAAAAGCCACCTTCGTGGTGACGAGGGCCTGGCTCCGTCCCCTGACAGCAGCGGGGACTGAGCCTTTTACCGGTGCCCACCCCTGTCCGCTGCCCATGAGCTCTCCACACGAGTTGGCTGCAAGCTGAGTGCGATGTCTACTCCACTGAAGAAGCATGAAGGCTAGTGTCGGCGGAATCCTCGTTCCTTTTTGTGTTCGCTATGCTCAATAAATCCCCACTGGGTGATGCTGTGCTATTAGATCTTCTCCTAGGCACAGGTTTTTAGGGAAGGGAGAGATAGCCCTAAAAGCTGGAGTGCCACGATTTCAAACAGATAACCAGCAAGGTGTACTGCCCATAAACTCTTACATCAAATTCCCTGGTGTCACTGTTGATCCTTACAATAACCCCAAGAAGAAGGGACCATGCTTGACATTTTACAGGGGCGGAAACCGAAGTATAGACAGACAAAGCGACTTGCCCAGATAGGAGGTGGCAGAGGTAGAAAGCAAGCCCAGGCAGCCCTTCTTGAAACCCCCACATGCTCCACCTGGGATCCCTGAGTGCAAGTCCAGTGGGTTTAGCTGTATGCCTAGGATCTGACTGTGAAGACACCACGGGACCTTGGTGCAGAGGCAGGGAGCTGACCTCAGGAATGATTGATTTGGACGTTTGCATGGGGAGGACCAGAGGATGACCACCCCCCTACCCACACACACACCCTCATGTCCTGCTTGGGGACTCACACAGCAGCCCCCAGGGCAAGCGCTGGACTGGGGCTCACAGGGAAGTGTTGTAGCCCCATGTGGGCCCAGGACAGGAGGGGCCAGAAAGCTAATGGAAGTCCTGAGGCCAGGCTGGGGGGCTCCAAACACCCCCACCCCCTCCCACCCCCACCCCCTTGCCTAGGGCACTGCCCCTGGCCAGCCCTTTCTACCAGAAGCAGCAAAGACTCCAGAGGCAAATTCCATTGTTATTAAGGCTTTAACAAGAACCAGCTTTCTCCGATTTTTGGACAACGATGAAGACAAGGAATCTAAAACCAGAGATCAGAAAGGTCCCGCAAACAGCGTTTCTGAGGGGCAAACCCAAGGTCACATTTACCCTTTCTCAGCTTCCAGCCCTGCACCCCCCAGGGTGGCTGCAGCAGGAGGTGAGCGGTCGGGAGAGCTGCCCCCGTGGCCTCCCTGCGTCCAGACCAGGCCTTCGGAGGACCTGCCTCCTGTCAGCGACAGGCCCAGCGAACTGGAAGGAACTGGCTTAATAAATGTCTGACTTTGGCATTTGGAGGAGGGCAGGCCGCGGCCAGGCCCAGGAGCCGCTGCTGGGCTGGGGGCCTGCCGACACTTCCGTGCCCTTTCCAAGGTGTTCTCATGACAGCTGCTGCTTGGGGTCCGCCGGGCTGGAGCAACTGCCTGCGCAAGGTGGTGACCTTCTAAATCCAGATCCGTTAATGAACCTGGCCGGCCCGGGAGCCCCAGAGGCTGCACCCTCGGCGGTGGCTTCTGCCAAATTCCTCTTGTTGTTTTGGAGTCCCTTCTTCCTCCTCCTCCTGCTCCCATGATGCCTGGCATTTCTAAGGCCAAGTTTTGTTACAAGCAATTAGCCTGTGTCAGGGATCTGGGGAGAAGGGCTGAGTACCAAGGCGGCTGAGGTAGGAAGCGCCAGAGTGGGAAGCACGCCTAGAGGCCGCTTGCCCAGAGGACCCGGGCAAGGGGCCTCGCACAGACCTCTGCACCCTGCACTGACCGTGGGGGTAGGCTACTCCGAGGCATGGGCCATGGGCACAGAAGGCCCTGGCCCGTACAGCCCAAACAGGAACCCGCCCTTCCCTCTGGAGCCTTCTTCCTGCTTCGAATCTAGAAATGTATCCTCCCAACATGGGCTTCCCCAGCCATGGAGGGGCCCTTGGGCCGGAGCTCATGGCCTATTTCCAATCTTTGAAAAGGGGTAAGGTGGCCGGGCTCGGTGGCTTAGCCTGTCCATGCCAGCACTTTGGGAGGCCGAGGCGAGTGGACGGCCTGAGCCCGCTGGTTCGAGACCCGCCTGGGGAGCTTGGCGAGACCTCATCTCTACAATAAATCAAAAATTAGCTGGGCGTGGTAGCGCACGCCTGTAGTTCCAGCTACTTGGAAGGCCGAGGCGGAAGGATCGCCAGAGTCCAGCAGGTCGACGCTGGGGTGGTCGTGAGCGTGCCACTGCACTCCGGCCTGGGTGACGGAGTCAGACTCCAAATCAAAAAAAAAAAAAAAAGAAAAGGGGGGAAAGAATTCATATATTTATCCACAATAAGCTGTGTAGGCTAACCTAAAAAAATACTTTTAATTTTGCCTAGAAATATTTGTCCACTCAATATGGTTGTCTAGACACTCAGGCTGTCAGTTCTGTATGATGATGAATAGGAACATAGTGTATTTCTGAATCAATGTACTTTGCGGGGTAGACCATGTTTCTCACATGGGGGTATCCTTGGTAGGGAAAGGTGCTACTGAGCATTCAGTACTTCAGCTCGACCTTAGTAATTTCCTCCACTACTCCACGTAGCCTCCAACCTCAGGTCTTCCAGGGAGAGAGACAGTCGTTGAAACTAAGCATCGGTTTCAAGGATCTCTCCTTAGCAGCAGGAAACAGTGAACCAGCTTCAGAAATCAACATGCGCCCCTGTCTTAAGGCGGTCTCAGGACTCCCCTAACCCTTCCTGGTCACAGTAGACTTTGCTAGTAGAATCTGCAGGCTCCCAGCACAGGATTCTTCCCATGGTGAGGATGACCCCGATTCCCTGCCATTTGCATTCAGTCCCTGTCCGGCCTGCAATCCATGAGGGGGTTGCACAAAGAGGCTCTGGGCCACAGCCACCCAATCCAGAAACCCGGAAATAATCCGTTTCAGTCCTGAAGCCAATGGCGCCCTCCCGAACGCACTTGTAGGCCTGTCACGAGCTCCACCAGGCAGCCGGAGGTTGCCTGCCTTCTGGGGTCAAGGGGAAGGTAGGAATGAAGCAGAGGCAGCAAGGCAGAGGAAAATCTTAGTGGAAGCTGAGGGCAACAGGGCTGAGTTGCAACCTGCTGTGTGTTGCGCATATTAAACAACTGGGATTCTTACGTGAGGGATTTCTTTTTTATTATAAAGAAGTGGGGTACAATTCAGGGCTAGGCATGCAAACATTGATCATGCAGGTATCCTTACTGATGAGGTTTGCCCCATCTCCCTTAGCATTTTCCCTCAACTGCCAATTCCCACCCCCAACAGTTTCCCATTACTGCCAATCGCTTTCTTCTAGCATTATCATTATTCAAGGTCCTCTTATGAGTGAGAACATATGGAACTCTGTTCTTTGTTTCTGTGATAGATCACTGTGTATGATCGACTCTAAATCCATCCAGGTGGCTGCAAAGTCCATATATTTGTCCTTCTTGACGGCTGCATAATATTCCATTGTGCATATGTACCACATCTTTTTTTTTTTTTTTGAGTTGGAGTCTCACTCGGTCACTCATACTGGAGTGCAGTGGCCGCTTCCGGCCACCGCAGCCTCGACCCGCTGGGCTCTGGCGATCCTTCCGCCTCAGCCTTCCGAGTAGCCGGAATTACAGGCGCGCGCTACCACGCCCGGCTGATTTTTTGATTTACTGTAGAGATGAGGTCTCGCTGCCCAGGCGGGTCTCGAACCCGCGGGCTCAGGCAATCCCCTCACCTCAGCCTCCCAAAGGCGCGGGATTACAGGCTGAGCCACCGAGCCCGGCTACCACATCTTTTTTATCCATCCCAGTTTCTATGGGCAGCATGGTTGGTTCCATGTTTTTGCTATTGTGAATAGAGCTGCAACAAACATACGCGTGCAAGCATCTTCTTTGTAGAATAATTTGAGTTCCTCCGGGTATATTACCCCAACCTGGATGGGGTGGAAGAGGTCTTGACAGCCCTTCAGAAGTAAGGAGTCTGTTCTGTCTTGCCCCAAGCAGGGCTGCGAATGTGGCCTGAGAATGGGGGCCGCTGGGTAACTGACCTCCATGCCCTCAGGTTTCCAAGCCCTTCCACACTGAGCCCATGGCTCTCCCGACTCCTCTCAGAGCTCTTTCCACCTCCTCTTACTGCAGGACCGCTTCTAGCTTCTGGCTGTGTGGCTTCCCTCTTCTGGGTCCCTCTGACTTAGGCCAGATGAGCTGTGTCCACGGTCAGTCCCAACTGACGGTCTCCAGGCCATGCAATGGTGGTGTTCCAGCTCCAAAGTCTTGTTGTGGAAGGCCGGGGACATTCCTCCTCCATCTTATCCAGAATGTGGAAGGGATGGGACTGTTCAGCAATCCTTCCCCTTCTTTTGGCGCCTGTTCAATATTTTCGAGGCAGGACGGGTTTTATGACCATGACTAAAAAGAAAAGCATTAGAGGAAGCTGCAAGAAATAGGCCATCGAAACATCAGCGAGCAGGCACCTCTTCCACGGCCCCCCCCAGGGGACAACACAAGCCCCTCCCACACAGGGCTGGACCACACACCCCCGCCCCTCCGACTAGCAAGCTCCCTATTGGATGACTCGATTTCTCAGCCATAGAGCAGGCTGCCCCTTGCATCCTTGGCCGCCTACAACGGACGGTAGAGCTGAGGTTCCAATCCCAGTGGAACCCCACTCTCACTCTTTCTGTCTGTATTCTGTGATTTTGAGTCATTCCAAGAAATGGGGAGGGGAAGAATGTGTTTAACCCTTGGGCTGCGTTAAGAACACTCTCCAAATCTGTCTCCACCCGTCATCACTATCTTCACGGGAGGGACAAAGAAGAGGCCAGGCCAGTGCACATCCTTGAGACCTGCTGGAACCACCTAGACCTGCTGTGACTTGGGGCTGGGGTGTAAATGGTACCCAAGAAATGACAACAGGAATTCCAAAGATTGAGTAGATGGGGAGAAAGAAACCAGGTAACGCTACCTCCTCCACCTCTCCTGCCAAACAAATTGAAACCAAAATGGGCAATGAAGATCCCCCATCTTGTTTAGCAAGAGCCTGGATGACAGCCAGTTCCAGGAAGTGGGGAGGGAGTGGATAGGGGTGGGGGGAGGTGCGGTTCTCCGCCTCCAGGCAGTGCCAGGGACTCAGTGGTTCTCAGAGTGTGGTTTCCTGAGCCGACCACACAGCCTCACCCGGAACTTGCTAGAAATGCAAAGTTTCAGCTGGGCTCGGTGGCTCAGCCTGTAATCCCTTGCCTTTGGGAGGCTGAGGGGAGTGGATTGCCTGAGCCCGCGGGTTCGAGACCCTCCTGGGCAACTTGGCGAGATCTCATCTCAACAATAAATCAAAAATCAGCCGGGCGTGGTAGCGCGCGCCTGTAATTCCGGCTACTCGGGAGGCTGAGGCGGAAGGATTGCCGGAGCTCAGCAGGTCGAGGCTGCGGTGGCCGGGAGTGGCCACTGCACTCCAGTCTGGGCGACAGAGTGAGACTCCAATTCAAGAAAAAAAAAAAAAAAAAAAGAAATGCAAAGTTTCAGGCCTCACCCCAGACCCGCTGCATCAGAAACCCTAGGGGTGGGCCCAGCAATGTGTGTCTCAACCAACACCACCCTCTGGCGGACACTGATGTTTACTCTAGCTTGAGAAACCCTTAACTCCAGGTGCAGCCCAGTTTCCTGCATGGGAGATCACTCCACTCGGAGGGTGAGGACTCTCCAACCACCTGCTCCCTGTTTCCAGCTGCTCCTGTCCACTTCCATCCCCCTCTCCTGCTTATTCCCTCGGCCCTGCCTTTCTGGGGCATTATCCCTCCTTGGCCTATCTGCGTCCCAGATTCCTTTCCAAATTCCACTCACATCTTCCTCCTCCGAGACCCCTGAGCACCTTCAGCTCTGAGAGACACTCCGTGCGCTGAAGCCACCGTCACTCACAACCATAGCTCTCATTTGGCACCGGCCTATTTTAGACACTCACTTTCCTAAGGCTAGGAGAACCCTTGCCTTCGGATGTGCTGTGCCTCCCACCTCACGATCCCTTGCACCCCCAGGTGATCCCCCAGGAGGTGGGCTCAGAAAGCTTTTCCTCCAGAGGAGATCCCAGAGCACGTGTGCAAATCCAAAAGGAAAGCCCGGGAGGGAAGGGGCCTCCTAGGCTCCTCTTCAGACTGTCCTGCTGGCAACCGGCCCACGGAGCAGGCCTCCCACCCCCTCCCCACCTCCCTCACTCCCCCTTCGCAGTTATTCCCCACGTGGATTAGAGGCTGAACACAAACAGAATACAAAAGACAAAAGGCAGGGAGCCGGCGTTGCTGTCAGAGTCTATAAAAGTCTTGGAAGTGACAGCCCAGCTCTTGCCTGCTGCCGCCCGGCCCTGAAACCCAGAAAGAATCAATTTCAGACCCAGGGCCAAATGGCGCCCCAGGGGGGCGTGCCTGTGACAGGTGCTGACTCCACCCAGACCCCAGGACCCACCCAGCCCTGAGCTTTGAGGGGGGGAACCGAGGGGGGAGAAGCAGAAGGGTCACCCTCAGGCTTAAAAAGGGAACACGCACCCCTTCCTCCAGGTCTCTTTTGGTCTCTCTGTTTCTCTGTTTCTCGCTGGGTCTGTCTTTGTCTCTGTCTCTCTCCCTCCCTCTCTGTCTCTTTGTCTCTTTCCCTCCCTGCTTCTCTGTATCTGTTTTTCATTCCGCTGTCTCTCTCTCTCTTTCTCTTTTTTTTCTCTTTGTCTCTTTCCGTTTCCTTGTCTCTTTTCCTCTCTCCCTCTCTGTTTCTCTTTCCGTTTCCATTCCTTGCTCTCCCTCTGACTCTGTGTCTTTGTCTCTCCTTCTCTGCCTCTCTTTTTCCATTTTTCTCCATCTCACTGGCTCCTCGAGCTCTATTCCCTCTCTGAAACTCTCTTCACTTATCATGAGGTTCACAACTAAAATAAATCCTGGTCTTTCTTGCTTCATGAAAGCGCCATCGTGACTCTGGGATAGTGACTGTGTCACCCTCCCCTTTGGACTCTAAGCCTCCTGTAAGCATATACATTTTTGATAAATGCTTGTAGTTCATTGGTAAGAATATATGAGAGTCCAGAAATTATGTTTATTCATCCTTCCAGATTGTAAGGAAGGAATTATGTATCAGGGAGCAGTGAACATGGAAGCATGCACATGCCTGCATGTACACGATGAAATCTCACAAGTCACAGAATAGCTGTTTACTTATTTATCTTCAGAATTTGGCATTGTCTACCATGTAGATTAGCATTTTCCATTTGCCAAACTCATGATGGAAACAGGACATGCTTTGGCCAAGATTGGTAGGTGCAGAAAATAAAAACAGGGCATCAGTCAATTTGCACTTTAAATAAACAACAAATAATTTTTTTAATATAAGTATGTCCCAAATATTCCATGGGAGCCATGTGCCCTAAGAGAGAATCTGTTGTTACTCTGAAATTCAAACTGCCTGAATGTTCTGTATTTTGTCTGGCAACCCCATCTCAGAAAAATTCAAGAAGAGAAGGGGGTCAACGCACTGGTAGAAGAAAACGAGGAACTTTTAAAATTGTATTATACTGTATTGTATTATTTTACAAAGAAAAAGAAACCCCAAACTGAAAATCACTTTCGTAGCACATCTCTTAAAAGCAGAAATCAGGCTCCTTTTATGTTAATGCAAAGGTAGGTGCCAAGCCGGGGTCTCAGATGGAGCGATTTTAAATCTCAGAAAGAGCTTAGCTGTTTTTGTAAAAAGGAAAGTTGGCAAGTGATTAGTGCCCATGTGGCCCAGCTGCTCTTCTGTACTTTGAAAGAAACAATTAAAATGGCTGGGACATTAAACTTTAAAGAGCTGGGATGTTCATATTCAGAAGCTAATTTTAAAAAGAGCCTGGTACCTGGGAATGGAGGGGATGATTTCAGGGAGGACATGGTCTTTTGCCTTCAGGACTCTACATTTTGGATGATCATTTTAAATAGCTCGCAGGTATATATGACAGATAAATTCCTCCAGGGGTATGAAAGCTCTTTCTCGCTTAGACACATAGATACCAGACGCAAAACTATTTTCTTCACTTTTTAGACTATAAACACCACAATCTGAGAAATTAAATAAATCCTGGAAAATACAGATACAGAACTAGTTTCTTTCTGCTAATTGCTGAGCATCTGTGATGTACCAGGCTCTGGGGTTAAGGGGGAAGAAAATGCGCAAAGCAAATTCCTATCCTGGAGGAAGTTTGCATTTGAGTGGGGCGGACAGATCTCTAAGCAAAGATGGTTCACTGTAGTGAGATGGTGTTGTTAAAAGGGTTAAAAGTCTGGGCTCTGTGCTCAACAGAGGTTCAGACCCAGCTCTGCCATTTGGAAAGTGTCTGAGCTTTGTTTTCTACATTTGCAAAATGGGAATATAGGCAGGATTCCTTCATTAGATTGTGAGGATATACTACGGTAAGCAGAGTCAAGCACTTAGGACATTGCCCGCCACAGAGCAAGTGCTTTGTAAGTCCTAGCCATTATTGTAAGTGTTGGCACTCCTTATGGGGTCTGTGGGAGCACAGAGCTAGGAGTCTGACACTCCTGCTTAAATTGGGAGGAGATGTGATAGATGGCTCCTCAAGGGCTGAGTCTTAAAGGAGGTGTGAGGACTTGACCGAGAGGGTGAGGGCAACCTCTCCACAGTGCGTGGAGGGGGTGCTAGGCATTCAAGACAGTCCTGTGGCATGGCTGTCTTGGGGGAATGACAATGTCTGAGGCAGCGGAGGGGACCAGGGGCCCGATTATCACAGGACTCGTAAATCATACCAGGTGTTTGACTTTCTAGAGATATCGGAAATCTCTGAGAGCATCTAAAGAGGACAGGGCTATCAGGTGCATTTTTTAAAAGACTTCCAGAAGTGGGGTGCAAAATGAGTGGAGAGTAGCAATGCCAGCAACCATTTAAGTCGCCTACAAGGGAGACAGTGAGGGGTGAATTATGTTGGTGTCCTGGCAGGTGAAGAAATAATAGCAAAATAAATAGTAAATAATAGTAAAATAGCCAAAGATACTTAGGAGACAGACTCATCCCAGGGCTTGAGGACTTACAGGGAGTGAGGAACAAGGGATAGAAGAAGGTCAAGGATGACTCCTAGGCTTCTGTAGGGTGATACACACTCAATGACAACATGAGCACACCCTGGATGTGGCCCCAAACAGGGGGTAGGAGCCTGAGGAGGGGTCTTGGGAGTAGCCAGCCCAGGATGTCCCCTTCCCCTCAGGCTCTGGCCTGGGCACACAGGCCATGCTGGGGCCGGGGGTAAAGTGCTCTCCTTGCCTGCTGACCTCATCATGCATAGTCAGTGTTCTTGTGCACGCTTCCTTGAGGCAGTCATCCCCCTGGGCTGGATCAGACCACGCCTGGATCAATGCCCATCACCTTTGGTTACCTTTAGTTCACCTTCGGTTCATTATAATACTAAAAATCCCACCCCAGAGAGAATTAATAGCCATGTTGTGTACATGCACCGCACGTCCAAACGCCTTCTCACCCTGTGTCTGTGCACTAGAGGTCTCATCCTTTTCACACTTCACCCCACACTCTGCCCTATATAATACGCTATATAACCTGTATGCCTTTTACAATTAGGAGCAGTTTTTTTCCTGTCCAGTCAGCCACTCCTGGACCATCTTCCTTGTAAGTTCCCGAATAAAGCCCATGTCTCGTCCATTGCTATTTCTTCTGCCTCTCAAACACAGTGTCTTCCCTATGGGGGTCTTTGGGAGTCTGATATCACAGCATCTAACTTGTGCAGGTGGATGGAGGTGCAATCTGCTAAATGGAGAACAAGGAGGGAGACGTGAGACGTGAGCATGTATTCCATTTTTAATTTACAGAATTTAGGATGGGTAGGGGACATTCAGAGGGAGACATCCGCCTGGGAAGTCCAAAGAAATGGACTCAGGGCCTGGGAGAGACATCTGTCTCTCTGGAGATAGAGAATAGAGGTGGCAATTGCAATGGAGAACTCAGATGAGATGGAAGAACGCCTGGGAAGCACACGAGGGGGACTGGAAACAACAGCTGAAAAGGTGGGAGAAAACCCACAAGAGCTTTAGATCACAATCTACCACAGAAAGAACAGGCTTCCAAAGGCCATGGAGTCAAATACCACATTGTGTTCCAGAAGGTGTCCTTCAGATTTGGTGGTCACTGAAGACCCTTCAGAGGGAGGCGTCGTCAGAGGGAGAGTCTTTTCAACAAAAGAACTGGATTGCAATGAAGAGCCACAGAAGGCCACCACACCCAGCCCCATCCAGCGGAGAAGTGCGGTGCACCAAAAGAAAACTTGGCAGCATTAAAAGAAAAACAGATCCTTGACTTAACCACCACACCCTCTTCCCTGAGTTAGAATGGTTATGCCTCTGAAATGTAAACCCCAGATCGTTCTGTGTGCCTTAGCATCACTCAGAGATAGTAAATTTCATGAAGAAAATTTACACGACACTTCCACAATAATCTCACTCACGTGCCTCTGACTCATAAGTCCGGGGGTCTAGGAGGGACAGCGCTTCAAATCACATCCCGCAGGAAACAGCAAACCTACCAAGGTGTCACTGAGCTAAGCATTACGGGGTACGTGCATGGCCCTGAGCTAAGCATGACAGAGCTTCCTATCTGCCTGGCCCAACATAACACTCAATACAAGTTTGCTGTGGCTGTGGTCAGAAGATACTCAACGCGACAACCTTCAGAAGGCCTACAATCTAGTTGGAGAGTGAAGACATGCACGGGGAAGATAATTCAGAACACAGAGAGGCTCCATGGGAACAGAGATGTAGCATGAGCACCTAGAACAGTGTTTGGCGCCAAGGAGGGGCACCATTCATACCTGTTGAATGAAGACTTTGCATAGATGAAAGGTGGGTGTCCCTGTCACGTGATGAAGATCATTGGAGGCTGGGAGGACGTGGCAGATGAGACAAGACTGCAGAAGAGCCTGAATCGTGTCTTATTTTATCCACTCGCTGGGCATGTGTCCTTCAGACTGTGCAAGAGTTCTCTAGCTTAGATTGCAATTACCCATAAGGGTTAGAGACGAGATCTCTGGGGTTCTCCAGGCACAGCCTGCCTAGACTTACCCAAGCTTTCGATAGTGACGATAATAACAATCATAGTGCAGTGTTCCCTTCTGTGCTGAAAAATGGCCACTTATCAAACACGTTCCCTCCACCTCCTCCCTGGGTCTTAAATAGCGTGCTGGCATGGTTTTCCTTGAACAGCTCACTTGTGTATTATTTGTAATAATAGACATTAAGGTTACCATAATTATCCCGTCACCTTGCATCAAGGTTTAGGGCACAGGACAGTTCTCACCGAGGTTTCAAACCACTGCTCCCGGCTGCCTGGCAAACTAGAAGGCCACTGGAGTAACTTCACTGACCTCTAGCTGACCTGCAGGGATCAATGAACAATTAATTACTATCATCCCGCTCCGGGAGAGATAGCACACTGCCATTTCTCAATTATAACGGGAAGTGCCCCTTGGCTGACAGCTGCCTGTCGGCCAAGCCAAGCCCCCTGCTGATTCTAACCAGCCCCTCCCACCCCAACCACACACACACACACACACACACACACACACACACACACACACACACGTGCATGCAGGACCTAACTCAGGCTATGCTGACCCACAATCACACTAGTGTCTGACTCTGAAATGTAGACCCCAGATTCGACCCATTGCAAAGGCAGGACTCAGGAAGACTTTGTCTTCACCACACATCCTGTGACATTTCTACAGGCAACACCTTTGGTATTTTCCACCTTCACGTCTTTCTACATCTTCAGTGTCCCCTCCACTCCCATGCTAATGCTCTGTGCTCTGTCTCCTCCCCAATCAGCCAACCACATAACCTACACCTCTCTAGCCCTTCCCAATATAACAAAACGCCTTCAGTATAACCACTCCTTTCTAGGTTCCCTTCTCCCCATCCCTGATAAGTGACAAAGTGACAAAGCTGGACTGATTATCTCAAACTGAGATATTTGTGGCTGCTGATATCTTCAGCTACCACTCCTGTCGTTAACCCTAAATTCAATGGAATAAATACGGTAGCGACTTCAGGGGCTCCAGTTCTGCCTGGAGGTGGGAGTAGAGAATTTTTCGTCATAGAGGCTCTGAGGACCTCAGATCTCATAGGTATGGATGTGTCCTACTTTATTTCCACAACTGACTGTCTAAAAACTGTTCATTCCTTTGGAAAGATCCATGAATGCAATAGCCAATGCTTTTTTGATTGTATGCCTCAGAAGGAGAGAGGATAAGCAGGCTCACTTGAAAAGCCAGAGGTATCTCTGGCTCAGGCACAGGGGGTTCCGGGTACTGGAACGCAGTCATCAGAACCTGATCTCTGATTTCCCCTGGCCTGGCTTTCCTCCTGGGCTGGATGTCTCCACGGGGCTCTCCCGACAGCCGCAGGTGTCGAAAGAACTGCTAGTTCTGAGAAAAAGAAATCCCAACAAAAGTCCCAAGACTTTATCTCTTGTTCTAACTTGAATCAATCCCTACCCTTGAGCCAATCACATTGGTCAGAGGCCTGGAACACTAAACTACAGAAAATTCCTCTCCATCCCAACCTCCTGGCCCCTGATACCCAGAACCGACCCAGCCTGTGGCCAGTCACGATCCCCACTGCTGACCATACAGGACTGGAAGCCCTTTGCTAACCCAAAGCTTGACCTAGGGAGACCAGTGACTATTTAGAAGAACTAGCAAGCCCATGGTTTCTGGTCCCTGTCAGAAAGCAAAGTCACCTTAAATTAACGGCGTGTGCACTATGCTATCAGGCTCAGGGTACATGACACATGGGAAATGCTCACAACACAATAGTGACTAAAGGGACATGCTTAGGACCCAAATCCTTATATTTCCACCTTGCCCTACACTCAGAAGAGAGCAATATTGAAATATACATTACCAATGTCTCCTCTGCCACACAGCCGTCACATGCTGCTCCAGCCAGAGGAAGAGTGACTCATCTTCTTGGTGAGATCAAGGAGAACCAGGCAAATCCACCGGGCCATCTTTGCCAGCAATGGAGTCCCTGAGCAGAGCATGGACATGTCTTGATAGTTTTGGCTTCATCTGGGGCTTGCTGCCCTCTTCTTCCCGTCCCCAACTGCGAGGGAGGTCTGCCTCTTGTTAGGGACATGTGGCTGGGTGTGTGAGTTCCGACGGGAGAGCCAAGATCTTGCCGCCCAGTTTTCCAGAGATCCTGATGCTGTGGGTAACAGAATCGACTCTTTGATCCCATTTAGCTGTTTAATTGGCTAAAACCAAGAGGGGAGAAAGCATAAGTAATTAGCAAATCCACTCCTTCTAACACAGCAGCGATGGTGGTGATGGTGATAAGATGGACTCTCTTCCCAAACCCAGAAGCAGTGGGGAGTTAGGCCCCAGCAATGGTTGTGGCTTCCTACTTTCCCTCTGCAGGAGGAACATCAGCCCAGAGTATCCCCCTACTGGGGGCTGAACCTTGTCCTCAGCAGAGAACACAAAAATAATTGGAAAGCGCTGTCTCCGTCCTGCTGAAGTGCACCGGTCCCTTGAGCATGGACGTTAAATCATACCAGAAGGCTGTATATCTGCCCAGGAAAGGAAGGAAGCAATTGGAACCCAGTGTTTAAAGGCAATCTAGATTTATTATTCCTCTTGACAACCTACAAAACCTTGGAGAATAGTCCCTGCCTTTCTTTGGGTGATAAAACCGGACCCACTGTCCAAAAATCGGCTCTGAAGTAGTTCATTTCTCATCCTCACGTGACCTTCCTGAGAAGCAAAAACTGCAGGCCAACAGTCTTAGTTGAAAGTGTCTTCTGTTTCCACTCTTTTACCAAGCAAGCACTGTATTGTCTTCCCAGATCCAAGATGCTTCACTTATTGCGTGCAATCTCATGGAGGTACATCTCACCGGCCGGCTTTGTTCAACCCACGCCTCTGCTACTTCACCAGCAAACCTCCATCTCAGCATGCTCCCAGAAAGGATTTTTAAGGCCAAATAGTTTGGCTTTCTCTTTCCATTCAGTAAGCCTCCCCATCGTTTGGACATTTGTGCACTACAATCCAAAGTCCTCAAGCAGTTACCTCACCCCCTAATCTGACTTTGGGAGTTCGTTGGCGCGGCTTCAAGCTGATTACAAACGCCAGACAATCAGTCCTCATGCCCCATCTGTGGGCAGGTGAGCCCAACCGCCCTGCGGGGCCAGATGCAAGTCAACACAGGATTGCATCACCTGCAGCTCTCAGTCCGCAGCACCGTGGGAATACGGTGTGCTGATAACCCCACTTTCCATCTTGCAGTAGGAACTCAAGTGATTGTTGACAACCCAATCCAAGAGACCCACGTAAATCAATCACTACAGGAAAAAAAAAGTTCTTGATCTACGGTGGTAGATGTGTAGACAAAGGTCAGTGACCTGGGTGTATAACTTTGCTATCAAGGTGAGACTGTGGGGAAAAGTTGTTATTGGAAGACCAAGGACGTTTCTCAAAATAGAATTTCCAGAGATCCTCGCTGGGAAATCTGCCTTCCTTCCAATGGCCATTCTCACCCTTGGGTCTGTTTCCTTTGCTTGGCATTTGATGTCCTCCTCCGGGTTCCTGGCTTAACACTGCCCCAGTTCCATGGGCTTATCATGTCCAGAGGGTCTTCCGGCTGCCAGGTCATTGGGCAGGCCGTGCCTCTGCCCAGAGGCTCCTCCCTTCCTCCTTGCTCCATTCTACCCTTCTCTACCCACTGGAAACCTCTTCTCTGTCATTCAGATCTCAACCGAGACCTTCCTTGGTTCAAACGACTCTCTTGGACATCTCATCCTGCTCGAGGGGACCCTCAAGTGTTCTCCAGTAGGGCCTGGGCTCATTTCCCAGGACTGTGGTTAACAAAGTACCACAGACTGAGTGAGTGGCTCCAATAACAGAAATGTATTGTCTCGCAGTTCTGGAGCCTGGAGGTTCAAGATCAAGGTGTTAGCAGAGTCAGTTCCCTTTGAGGGCTGCGAGGGAAGAATCAGTTCCAGGTCTCTCCTTGGCTTATAGACGGCATCTTCTCTAGGAGTCTCCTCCCATCCTCTCCCCTCCATGCATATCTCTGGGTCTAAATGTTCTCTTTTCAAAAGGACACCAGTCACATGGGATGAAGACCCATGTGATGACCTCCCTTGAACTTAATTACCTCTGTGAAGACCCTGTCTCCTAAGCAGGTCACATTCTGAGGTACTGGGGGTTAGGACTTCAACAACTGAATTTGGGGAGGGCAAAATTCAGCCCATAACAAGGCTCTTAGCACCTACCATAGGATATTAACTGACCTCACTCCTTGTCCGTCTCCCTCCCTGAGGACAGGACCAGCCATCCCCTGTCTCATCCCGGGGCCTGGCACAGGATAGGTTCTCAATTCTGTTCGTGATGTCACAAGCCTGTCCCTGCTCCTCCTCTTCTTTTATGTTGTGGTGCCCCTTGCTACCGACAGCCAGGGCCCTGGTGGTGACAGAGATTTCTAAACTGCCTGTCGTGGGGAGCGGGGTGAGTGGGAGGGCCGCCGAGAGCCTGCCTGCTGTTGGCAGCTCCAACGACCTGGACACGGCTTCCCCATCTGCCTCCCCCTCCAGGGACCCCCCCGCCACGGGGACGCGTGTCCCTCCTTGGCAAAGAGTGCATCAAGCTAATTCTCCAGCCCCATTTCTTAATCTAACTGGTGGTTCCAGGAATCCAGCCATGTGCTCTAATGGGCCCCTGTCATTAGAGGCTTGGCAAACGCTCACGCTCCCGGGCTCCCAAAAGCCCCGGAGAGCTGGCCAAGGGCTGAGAGGCACCAAGGCCATTTTCAAAAGCTAAAGAGCTGCAGGATCACAGTCCGACATTTTTTTTTAACCTACATTTATTTAGTAAATAATGTATGTAAATGCAATATATGCTATATTATGCAATAATTATGGAAACAGCCTGATCCTCTTATCCCAGACTTCACTTGTCTTCTGCAGCTGCTCGGCAGAAATCCTTCGTCCTTCTCCAGCCAAGGACTCCTCTTCCTGGGGTTCATGAAAGGGCAGTCAATGGTGGAGTTCAGCCCCTGGTTGCCTCATTCCCTGCTGGACTGCCTGCCCTCCTCCCCGTCCCTCCCTTCTCACACCAAACCACCCACACTAGCCACCATCCACAGACCCTTCACAGACCAGAAAGACCTCCCTGACCACGCTGGCCTGCAGTGAGCCCCCAGCTTGTCAAGTCACCTCGCCCCTTGTCATTTTGGCCCTCGTTGACATGTGCAGGCGGTGCAACTCCATCACTTCCCGTGTCTGTCTCTTAAGCAGATCATAGACTTATTCTTTCTTCCTAGCACCAGAACAGTGCTAGGGCCAAGCCAGAATTATTCTGACTTCGGTTGACTGAAACCTTAATGTCAAACCAAATCAGTGTTTGGTGCAGGGTGTGTGTGTGTGTGAGAGAGAGGCAGAGGGAGGTGACTGATTGCAAAGGAACATGTGAGGATTTTCTGGAGTGACAGAAATGTTCTAATTCTTGACTGAAATGATAGTCACACAAATGTATACATTTTCTAAACACACCAAACTGTGCAATTACAGTCTGTGTTTCACTCTGCGTAAATTATACCTCAATAAAGTTGGTTTTAGAAAAAATCTCTAATGTCATCATAGTAACATATTGAAACCAGTTTCCCTCATGTTTTTGGCAACTGCAAGGCTCTAACCCCAACCTCAGCAGATCTCTCCTCTAACAATCAATTACCGTGGCTGGGCTGGCCCATGATATTTGTCAGAATCTGGGCTTGTCAGCTGTAGCACACACATCAATCCAAGAGAGTGCTTTGGCCCCTGTATTATCAAGACAACTGTGTCTTAACAATCGATTATTAAAATTCACATAAGACATGTTTTTATTTGCATAAAGCCTCCCAGGGTCCAGCACCAGGAGCCTGAGTTCATGTCTGACAACCCCTGGGCTCTTGGAAGCATGTTTGGAATTTTCTGTTTCCTTTCACTATCAAATGAGGCTTCAGACTGGCCAATCTATGACACTCCTTTTAACTCTGGGGTTGAATAGCCAGACTGCACTGCTCCTGTGTACTGTTAAAGTCACCACGTCACCGGAAAACTGGGTGCCCATGACACCCACATAGTCCTGACACCTGCCAGCCCTTTCATGGACCCATTCCTGTCTCCTGACTCTTTGATGAACTCTTCTTCCATCTCTTAGTGTTTCCTCAATTCTTTGCTCGTCAAGACTCTTTCTTGCCAGCTTCCTTATTATTCTGGCAACTCAGAGATGGGAAGTTTTGTGTAAGGCTTGTGAACTATCAGTTCTCCAAGTAAACCTCCTCCTTTACAACAAGAGCTCATGTTTGTTGAGTGCTCACTAGAGAGTAGATACTGGGATGACATCATTTGCTCTTCTCAACTCTGTGAGGTTAGTTTGAGTGTTGTTCCCATTTGGCGGAAAGAGAAACTGAGCCGTGATCAAGTTAAAGAAGCTTGCCCAAGCTTACTCAGAGCCAAGCATGGTAAGCAGGATTGGGAGGTGAGAACCTTGAGTCCCAAATGCATATGCTTGACCATGACACTAGTCTGCTTCCCAAAAACCCAAGGTACTCCAAGAAGATCGGTACTGCCATGTTTTCTTTTCTTCATTAAGAGGACATGCAAGTTAACGTGACAACCAAGAAGGAAACAGTCCTCCTAATACAAAACGGGTGGTAGGATGATTCCCCAACATTTTTTTTATGACTTTGCCTGAAGTCTTATGATTGCTGAAATCAGGAAAGATTAATGTCGAAACTAAAGTCACTGAGGGGGAAAGTGAGTGACTTCCAAGGTAGACTTCCCCCATAACCCCACTGAAATTCCCTCAGAAGCCACAGAGCCATAGGAGCATCCTTAGAGATTAACTGGCAAACTTAAAGACAGAACAACTTTAATTTAGAATGGGCACAGAAAGATATTTCTCAAATTATATCCTTCTGAACACAGTGTTTTGAGGGCATTACCATCTATTCTTTGAAGGAGAATTCAAGGTCAAATGAGTTTAAGGATGGTGGATCAAAGTTGAACACATCTCCTTGCTAGAGTGCACTTCAGAGCTTTTACAATGTCCAGTGACTTATGAATCTCCAAATGTAGTTGACCATGTTCCCTTTGGCCACAGGAGGTTGTTGTTGTTGGCAATGGTGATATGTGTGTATGAGATGAGAATAAAATAGGGGTAGGTAGTTGTTTTTGTCAAAGGACTTTTAACATCTTTTGAAGAAAACCACAGAAAAACATTTGGAAAAATACTGATACAATGGCAGAAGACAAGGTGAAGATCCAGATAAACCAATATGGTAGCCAATCTCTGAAATGGCCCCTAGTGACTCACACTTCTTGGTAGTGTCATCTTTGTATTGTCCCTTTCCACATATGGTTGACTGTATAACTAGCAGGATGTGGTGGAAATGATGGGGTATGACTTCTGAGGCTAAGTCTTAAATGGCAGGTCAGCATCTTCCTTGTTCTCCCTTGGGTCATTCGTTCTGGGGGAAGCTGGCTGTCATGCCGTGAAGAACTCAAGTCGCCATACGCAGAGACCCAAGCGTGGTGAAGAACTGAAGTGCCTCACCAACGACCAGCACTGGCTTGCTGGTCGTGAGAGTGCACCATGCTGGAAGCAGATCCTCCAGCCTTCCACCAGAAGTCAAGTCTTCAGAAGACTGCAGTCCCAGTTGTCACCAGACCTCATGATACACTATAAACCAGAGCCACCCAGCCAAGCCACTCCTTGGCTCACAGAAACTGTGTGAGATAATAAATGCTAATGGCTGTTTCAAGCCACTGAGTTTTGGAGTCATTTGTTATGCAGCAATAAATGACTAGTACAGTTAAGCAAGATTTCCACAATGTTTCAATGTAATGAGCCTGTGGGGCATAGTTCACACTTTTCGAAGTAAAGAATAATGGACTTCTGTCCCAATCACTGGGACAAAAGTCTGGAAAACCTAGAACCAACCCCTCCCCAACATTCTAAACCCTGTCTTGTCCTTCAGCAAAATAAAACAAAACCATTTCATTTGCGATGCTTTCTTCAATGAACAGGAAGACCATTGGCAATTGGCACTAACATATGGCTTCCATGATCTCATTTTTATCCACTGTGTTTTCCTTTAGCTAATGTAAAAAGTTAGCTTGCATCACATTAATGTAGCAATACAAAGAGAACAGCATGATGTTATCTGCAATAACTGTTTGCCTGTCTTTGACTGTATACCTCTAGCTATAAGGATAAGTAGGACACGGAATAAAAGTTCTCATTTTACTTAAGAGTTGTGCTTAGGGGTTGGGCTC
Organism: Cephalopachus bancanus; assembly: GCA_027257055.1. Taxonomy (NCBI): domain Eukaryota; kingdom Metazoa; phylum Chordata; class Mammalia; order Primates; family Tarsiidae; genus Cephalopachus; species Cephalopachus bancanus. The sequence continues at coordinate 871,357 of JAPVLO010000042.1, forward strand.
GGTAGCTCAGTCCATCATCCCAGCACTTTGGGAGGCCGAGACAAGTGGATTGCCTGAGTCTACGGGTTCGAGACCAGCCTGGGCAACTTGGCAAGACCTCATCTCTACAATAAATCAAAAATTACCCAGGCATGGTAGTGCATGCCTGTGGTTCCGGCTACTTGAAAGGCTGAGGCAGTAGGATCACCACAGCCCATCAGGTCAACGCTGAGTTGCCGTGAGCATGCCACTGCACTCCAGTGAGTGACAGAGTGAGACTCCATCTCAAAAAAAAAAAAGAGTCGTGCTTATGGAAAAGTAACAGTGGCGCCCAGGGCATCACGTTGCACATCTATCAGCTTTTTCTTATGCCCTGAGAGCCAAAGAAATCCTACAAAGAAGGGAATCTCAGCAAGAGATCACATGCTGTTAATATTTTTATGTTTGCTTTGCTACAATAAGGTTTTTGCTGGATCGTAAGAGAAGTCTTGAGCTACTGCCTACAAGAGAAGGGAATGTGGCATAAAAAAGGATAAAGATACAGCACCAAATCATATTCATAACACCAACGTGATGTGTGTTCTGAATTTTCTTGAAAATAATAATTTTTTAAAAGATAAGTCTTAAATAGGCAAAGAGGGTCACAAACTCCCGAGTTAAGGAGGCTCCATTTCCCTGAGCCTTGGGACAAAGATAATAAAACATTGCTTCTGCGGAGTCCCTTTCTTGGAAAAAGAGCTCATAAAATTTTATCATACATATATTTGCTCTACTAATGTAATCATTTCATCTTCCTTCTGCTTTTTCGAAGGCATCTTTACTACCATGTGGCGGGGACCCCAGACTAATTGTGTTTACAGACAGCATCAAGATCTTCTGGAAAGTCCTGATTTTCTGAGGGAATGCAGCAGTGAAAAACACCACATGATTTTTCCCTTTATCAAAAAAAAGCATTCTTCGGGCTTAATGGGATTGTAACCAGTGTCCCCATGAAGCAACGAGCTTGCAGTGCTGATTAACCTTATCTGCTGTCTCCTCGTTCATTGTCTCAGGCCCACAGGCTGCGTGGGAGAGTAAACACTCCCTAGACCTTACCTTTTCACCTCTCTCTAATCTTCCTTTAGGGGCTCCTAGCAACTGTCCTGCCTCAAGAACTCAGGCGAAAAGTGGAAGGGTGTGAACTCAGACAAAGCAATTAGGTCTTCTGACCCACATCAACCAAGAGAAAGAAAGTCTGAGGCTTCATTATGGAATTTTTGTCAAAAAAAAGTTAAGCTGCCTTTTGGGGTACTGGACAACTGTACCAGGGAGGGCACAACCTCCAGGCACAGTGTGTCCACCCTCACGTGTCCCCTTGTTTTTCTTTTTTGCCCAGAGAAGTGAAGAGCAGAGCACTCCCATCTTTGAGTAGGGCGTTGGGGTTTGCAAAAGAGGAAGTTGCAGGCCAGTCATCCTGCAGGTGAGGGCAGGGTAGTGCTCAGGGTCCTGCCCTGCCTTCAAACCCAGAGGCCAGTGTTGCCTGGCTCTCAGCTGCCCTTCCCACAAGAGGTGCCTCTTTGTCGGTATCCAGACTTTATCCTTTTAACAGTTAATGAAAAGAGAGAAAAGATACAATTACCAGCAGTTTAGGGGCCAAGAGAGCATTTCCAAAGCCAATGCCCACGTCTCTAGTCATTATTCTCCAGTTCTCGATCCTGACAGAGCTGGTTACAGCTCTTGATATGATTGGCATTCCATATCCACATCTCCCCCGAACCCCACTTTTGATGGAAGCCCAAAGGGCTTGATATATGATCGAATGAATGGCTGGGTGGATGAATGAATAATTTTTCTCATAGAGTCTATCATTCTATCCTCAGAACAATCCGGTTAGACACTCAAGCCAGGTACAGTCTCTTTCTCCCCTTTTAACAGATATGCAAACTGAGGTGCAGAAGGACCTAATGGCATCCCAAGGTTACGTGAAGAAGAGTAACATCAAATTAGAACTCATACTGCTCTTTCCACCCTGGTAGGAAAGAGGAGACACAAGGTAAGTGGATAGTCCTCAAACCGTCTTGATTATGACCATGCTTAGTTGAGTCATTTCATTGATAAATAACCAGACCTGCTTCCCGGGCTTAGAGTGGCTACAATACCCTCCCACCCTGCTCGAGCCATACATTCCCATTGCTCCCAGGCTTTTGCAGGGGATAAGGAGGGTGAGGCTCAAAGATATGAGATCTCTTAACCCAAATCACTTAGCAAGTGGCAGAAATGGGCCATCTAGCTTCTGAACAAAGAGACGTGGACTGAAGAAGACACCAGGCACTAGCCAGTGAGTACATTCCGGGGCACTTGACACCACTGAGTTGGGATTTCTCTTCTCCCCCACTTCCTAAGCCTTGGGACAACCTCTGCTCTTCCGACTTTGATCAAATATTAATCTCTATTAAAATGCACCTCCCACATACACACAAGAACCAACACTTAAACCTCTTGAAAGCTTCACCTTAGAAGGAATGAGCTTTCAACCCTTGTCTCACGGCATATATTAACTTTGGTTAGAACACAGCAAAACAGTCTTTCCACCTCCTCTTTGCCCTCCCTGTTGGTGAAGGACAGATTTCTGCCCTGGTGCTCTAGGGGTCGCCAAACACATGACACGGATGCTAGACGGATGAGGTTGATAGCAGTTTACTATTCACATATCCTCACAGCCCAGAAGAAGAAGATATCCCTTGCAGGACCACATAGGGCTGCAAAGTGAACCGGCAGGGGATGTGGGAGGCAAGCTTTAGAGTAACAAGAGCGTGAGATGCCCCTTGGTTCCCACAGGAGGATGGGATTGTTTTGATCGAATAATGTTGTAGGCTGGTGAGGACATGAAACACATTAGGTTGAGGACCAGGTAGGGCGCGGTGAGCCCAGCATTAGGGGAACTAGCTGGCTGGAAGTCTTTCCTGCTGGGTGAGGGGCATATCTGGAGACAGCAGGGAAATTCACAGTTGAGTCTTTGGGCCCAGTGAGGATTGAAGATGTAGGGGGACCACAAGGAATTTTAGTCCTTAGGGTGCAAAGTGAGACCTGGGGGCAGGAGCTGGAGAATGAGAGAGGGAGGAAGGCAGTCGCCATGTGGCCCAAGATGGGCCCATCCTCCCAATATGAGTGACAGCACCCCCCATCCAAGTCTGTCAGTTGCAGCCCATCCATGCTTTGGAAGCCTTAATAGCTATCAGGGAAGTTTTCTGTAAAAAGTACTACAATGCCACGGAAAAATGTTCCCAATATAGGATGGAGTGAAATAGGCAAGGAAGAGCATATAGTGGAAGATCTCAATCAAGTGCTAAAATGACCAGGTAAGCCCACGACGTTGCTGCCAGCAACTTCCTCTGAGTGGTGGAATTATGCCTTATCGATTTTCCCTAGTTTCCATTAGCATGACTTTTTTAAACATTTAGAAAACAAAAAGTGAATCTGCAGGTCAAAATTGCAATAAACCTGATCTTATAATTGTTCGCATATTTCTCTTCACCAGGGATCTGTATTTTTTCACATGGCTTCAAATGCTGCCTAGCTTCTAGACATTTCAGCCTGAATGACAGGTTTTCTTTAGTATTTCTTGTAGGGCAGATCTAGTGGTAACAAACTCCTAGCATTACTTTTTTGATGCATTAAGGCAATAACATTTGGGGGAAAGCAAACAGAGACGAGAGACTTCACTGTCCCAGCTGTATGGAGGTAACTTGAGGAGTAAAAAAGCCAGTTCTATAAGAGGCTTCTTCCCCAGAAACCCTTAAAATGGTGCTTTGGAAACAAGAACAACCATGCCAAAGGAGCCATAGAGTAGAACCTACCCAGTCCTCTGCAACTAGAGAGAATGCGGCAACAGCTCTCCCACTTAGTCCCTGCGAGATATTGGTACGTCGCTTCCTTTCTAGGTTACTGTTTCTTCAGGAGAGGGGTTGAATGTAGGTGAAGGATGGCACACCCAGGTGCCTTTGGCATCTGAGCGCATCACAAGGGAGCGAGACCAGCCGGCAAGCACAAGGAGGCAGCAAGAGGGCAGCCATCTCTACATTGTTCCCGTTTGGGAATGAAGCCCGAAGTTGGAAATTTCTCAAATTTCATTTTTATTTGTAATCTCCCGGTTTTAAATATTGGCAACAAACTCGGCATAAAACAAACCAACCAAGAAACAAACCAAAAGGCATGTTCACAGTCAGTCCCATTGGGCCACCGGTTCACAACATCCAGATTATTTGGGACCTCTGAAGTCTCTTCCAGTTCTGGCACTGCCCAGTTCAGTGGAGAAGGTTTGTTTTCTCTTATGCGGCACGGACGACAGAAAGGGTCAAACCTGGGTGCTTTCTGTCTTTGAGGCAGCACGGCCGAAGGCTGGGACCGACATCGGGTGACGGACATTCTCAGGCTGACAGACGCTTCCTTAACTCCATGGCGAACCCTCAGCTGGGCTCCCCCTCCCACGTTTAATGTGGCTGCCCTACGGCGGGCTCCCTCTTGAGGAGGGTGGCCGTGTCAGCCGATGACCTTGGTCACACCCCAGTGCCCTCAGGTATGTAAATTAGGAGCGTCTCCTTCCAAACTGGACGGATGAGATGTACCACGACACTCGCATGTCACAAAGCAGAAAGAGCCTCGGTTAGAGCCGAAGGTGAGATTCTGGAAATATTTTGTAAAAAATAAAAATAAGGTGTGTAAGGATGAGAAGGGTCATCAGATAATATCAGCTTTTACAGATTGGGGATGCTCAGAGGGAGTCTATAAAATGCTCTTCACAGAGGCTCAAAAGGAGTATTGATTTTTTTAGGAGCAGAAGTGGTCAAAATTACATGTCTTGAACACAGCAGCCACTGCTCTGCCACTCTGGACCTTTCTAACAAAGAACGAAGTCGAGAAAGGCAGGAAGATAGAAGCAGGAGCGGGACAAAGAGGGAGGCATTGTCTGCTCCCAGCAAACCTTTCTCTTGCCACGGCACTGAGACAAGGTGCCGCTCTTCAGCAAAACCAGAACCAGGCTTCTATGGTGGCCGCTATAGTTGACAGCTGCCTCCGTGGACCCACTTGGTGTCTGCACAAAGGCAGTGGGGAGGGTCGCCACGGGGCAGTCTGTGGCCTGATGGCCCTGGCAGGCAAAGATTTTCCAGGTTGATTCACCTGCCTCTGCCGGGACATGAAATGCCCAGGAGGTACCAGATGTTTTCATGGTCCAGCAAGATCGCAATGAAATTGATATTGCAGGATCCTGGTGCCATGGCCCTGCGTATCCAGAATGTGGATGCTCGCTGGTGCCTTCTGCGCTGAAAGGACAGGCAAAGCGAAGGGAGGAAGGGATGGCTGTCGTGCTATGACAAAAGATGACCCAGTACCAAGGTTCACCACGTGGGCCCGGGAGAGGTTCCTGGCCCAAAGGGTGTGGGAAGGCTTTCTCAGGAAGGAAGAGGGATACATAAATCAGATGTTCGTTTTCCTGGGGACCGCAGCCAGGATAACATCGGGATAAGTTAAACAGGCAAAACTCTGGGGGTAACAACAGAGCAGACAAGCAAGAAATGGCATCTTAATTCTTGCTACTTCATGGAAGCATGGACACCCTATTCTTTTTTTTTTGAGTTGGAGTCTCACTCTGTCGCCCAGGCTGGAGTGCCGTGGCACACTCACGGCCACCCCAGCATCGACCTGCTGGGCTCCAGGGATCCTTCTGCCTCAGCCTTCCAAGTAGCCAGAACTACAGGTGTGCACTACCCTGCCCAGCTAATTTTTGATTGATTGTAGAGATGAGGTCTCACCAAGGTGCCTGGGGTGATCTTGAACCCGCAGGCTCAGGCCATCCACTTGCCTTGGCCTCCCAAATTGCTGGGATGACAGGCTGAGCCACTGACCCCGGCCAGGACACCCTGTTCTCTAGTTCCTCCCTTCCAGGTTCTGTCTAGTTAAAACTAGACCCAATTTACCTAAAAAGAATTGAAATATTAGCTACCAAACCCAAAGTGTGAGGATCCGAGAAAGCGGGTCTGGAGAGCCCTGCAGGGCCTCCTGCCTGCCACCCCGGTTTGAAGCGTCATTCCCAGGCCTGGGCGGAGATGCTGAGAATTGGAAGAGGGACCGTGACGTCGTGGAGGTGGGAAGGGTTAGGGGAGGGCAAGAAAGTTGGGCCCACGCTGCCTGTGTTTCCATGGAATGATCCCGCCTCTGGAAAACATGGCCTCACAGATCTGCACTCCAGCTCCTCTCACCAGACACCCTCGAGGAGGTAGGATCAGACCAAGAGGTCACTCCACGACCGCTCCACTCTAAGGAAATGTGAGGGAAAGGGAGGTGAGTGTCCCCCCATCCCACCCACACAGCAGAGCACGGCAGGGCTGGATGAGGCGTCAGAGACAACTGACAAGGGCTGCCTGGTAAAGGAAGACACCGGCTTAGAACAGAGTGGGGTCGGCAGACAAGGGGCTGTGGGTCTTCCTGAAATTCAGCCAGCAGGGTGACACTGCCACGCAGGGGCAGCCATGAGCATTAGGGTCAAGAAGAGGGAAGCCACAAAAGACAGGCAGCACGGATGGCTGTGGTTGCACAAAGAACCTTCTGTCCCCCCTTGGAAAGCCCACAGTCAAACTCCTTGTGAGTGTCTCGGTGGTTCTTTTTCCAAAGCCTCAGAATCCAAGCCTGCCATCTAGACGTGCGGCAGCAGATGTAGATACGAGAAAGCTACAGTCAGCAGGTCAGAGCCCAGAACTGGTACCACCTGAAGGCCAACTGAGGCGACCAATGACCAGGGAGTCTGTACGCATAGAATGACTGAGGCAACGAGGACAGAGGTGGGATCGCAAACTCAATGCCTACAGGGAAGAATGGGTGATATCAGGTGAGAAGGCTCTAGGAGTGAGAACAGCCAGTCCCCACGTGGCGGCTGTAGGGTGAAAAGTCTGAGCCGAATACCAGTTCCCCACACAATGAGCTCCCAAGAATGTTCAAATATCTCTCTTCCAGTAGACATACGTGGAACCTGGAGGTAGAGTCTTCAGGGCTCGATTCGGGCAAGATCTGGCCAACATGGTAGACATCATCCCAGGCACCTGCAGAGGCAGAGTCTAGGAAAGGGTGGTCTACCTCAGGGGCTGAGGGAGAAGGTGCCCCCAACTTAGGAGCCATCTCAGCTTTCCTGTCCTAGGATCCTGTGAGAGTGGAGATTCTCCCCAGCCTGAACATTAAGGGAAATGAGAACGTCCAAGATGGTGACTCAGTTCGGAGATGGAGTAAGATTCAGGTACAAGGTGAGACTTTCAGGAAGCTTCCATACAACAATAAACTCTACCTGTTCACATTTCTCAACTTTGCAGATGCCGTCCGTCAAATTCCCTTGCCAAGACCCTCTTTCTCTGTGTAGGCACTCCCCCACCCTTCCCTAACCATCCCTTTAATCTCAAGCCAGAACTGGGGCTAAGATCTGCATAAAGATAAACTAGTAGCAAAGTCCACTAATTAAGGTTAGGTTTACACTTCTGTTACCAACCAATAGAGGTCTTTCATTAACTAAGTGCTCCGTCTTTTGCCCTGGTCATTGACACCCGTCACTGAAAGATGAAGAGCTTCCGGCTCATGTGGTTGTTCCGGGTTGCTCGGGTCTCATATTGGTGCCTAACTCTCAGCCAATGTTTCCGCACAACCTGACTTTCAGGAAGGCTGAGGACTTACCTAGGGCAATAAATGGCTTCTGTGACAATGGCCCCACAGACAGGATGCTAAGAAAAGATTTCACTAATGGCCTGGCTGGTTTCTGGGGATTAGCCTAATCTTTCCCACCAGCAATTCTGTCTCCTTTGTCTACCTGGGCTCCTCTAGTCAGCCACCACCCTCCTGAGCAAACACTGGCCACAGGAAGGAAGGACGCCTAGAAAGGCTCCGTCACGTTTGAAAATTGAACATTGCGAAGACCTGCTTGATCCTGCAGAAGGTCCCCTGTGGAAAAGGCGGGAAACGGGGCTTTGCCCTCTTTTGGAAATCCAAAACGTCACTCTGGGTTTATCCACTCAACAACAGAACGAGATTCTACAAGAGAAAAGAACTTACCGATGCCGCAGAGCTGGGGCAAGAGGCCAGGTCAGACTCCTGTACTCCCAGGTTTATCTTCAGCGCACTGTGTGTTCTTACAACATGGAAGCCAGCCGTGGAGAATGCCGGCCCTTCAGCAACTCATGGAACCTAAAACCAAGGCCACACACAGCTCAGCCAGAAAAAGCCTACGAGTAGTGGGGGAAAGTTACACTGGACCTCAGGACGGTAAATGCTCTAAAAAGGTGCAGAGCTTCATGAATGTTTCTTCCCCAACCTCGAATGACCCAATGATCCATTTGACAGATGAAGAAACTAAGGTTCAGAGACGTTAAAAGGCTTGACCAAGGATTTGCTGCTAAATATATGACTAAAATAAAGAACTTGGGACCCACCCTCAGGCCAGGGATGCCTCACTGTCCGCCCACATCCCATTAGTTCATTTCATAGCACACATTTCTGTTCCTCGCCACCTTGAGAAAAGATGTATGCACACTGTTTTGGAAAGGCAGGGAGGGAGCGTTCCAGTAGTCCCACTTCTAGGAAGTTATCCTGCTGATACATTCTCACTTCTGCGAAACACTGTGTGTGCCACATTATACACTGCAGCATTTTTTTGCAATAACTAATGATTGGAAACAACTTACATGTCCATCAATAGGAAATTACTGATATAAATTATGGTATATCCATGCAGTAGAATACTATGAAGCTCTTAAAAAGAACAAAGCGTCTACAACGAAGTGTGTATACTGATATGAAAGATCTACAAGATACAGTAAGCAAGATACATAACACTGTGTGTGTGTGTGTGTGTGTGTGTGTGCGCACTATATTGTCAATGTTGCAATGTGCACATGTGTGCATGTACGCATGTTTGCCTATATAGAATAATTCTAGAAGAGTGCCCGGGACACTGGACGCAGTGACAACCTTTGGGTGCCAATGTTTGCAGTAGTAGGTTCTCACAGAAGACTTGTTATTGGAGGGACAACATCACCCTAGCCAGTGCCAGCTTTCCACCAAGCGTGAAGCAGAAGTCTATGTATCCAGTTTTCATATTTGCCAACACTGACACCAGGGCCCAAGTCAAGATTCCTGGGCTAAACGGAATGAATTTCCTTCTGTAGCATGGCACATCCAAGTGGGTTACAGCAAAGCACAGGAAGCCCAGCCTCTGGGGCCAGAGCATTTAGTTCAGAACGCCAGGAGGGAAGACTCACTAGTCCTGTGTGCATCCCACGGGAATGCTTAAAATGTTTCCTGGACACCGTCGACCAGAAAGTAATATTCTCTCCAGAAAAAAAAAAAATACTGAAAAGTGGCCCAGACAAAGATGCCAGTAAAAAAAAACAGACTGCTTTCCCAAAAGCACGGGAGAGAGCCAAAAGCTGAAACACCTTTTTTTAATTTGCAAAGTTTTATCAAAGACACCTAGGCCCCGAGGCTGGCAAGGTCACTCTCTTCCCGGGCCTCGCCTGGACAGCTTTCCTGCTCTGCCCTCTTCTTCCTGTGGGTCCCATCTCTCTCTTCTCCAAGATGACAACCAGGTAAGAACTGAATACAAAGAACATACTAGAGAGTGGACATGTGATCATAATCCAGTGGTTTATATTTTCCAAGAGTTGCATGTCGTATTAGGTGCAAACTAACCATAAAGACCCTGCACCCAAACTAGTAGTAGCCCATACTTACATGGCACTCACCAGGCCCCAGGCACAATCCTAAGCATTTTTCTCCAAACTAACCTCTTTCGTCTTCCTGGCAACTCAAGGAGTCAGTATTATGATTGTCTTTACAGACGAGGAAACTGCCATTAATTACTTTCCATGTTTAAACGTGGGTCCACGTTTAAAAAGTGGTGGAGCCAGAATTTAAACATAGAGGGCCTGGCTCTAGAATCCGTGCTTTTAACCACAAGGCAGAGATCAGAGGGAGGATTTAAGGGGCTGAGACAAGGCAACAAAGAGATGGTTTATACTCCCGGCAGCACAGCGGCCAGAGCTGACAATTCCACCCACCCCGCCCCCAAACACACAGAAGCGCTGGATAAAAAATCACCAAAAAAATGTTGTAAATTTATGACCAAGTTCAAAAGAAAGAAAGAAAACTCCCCAAGTGCCAGAACATAAAAAAGGCTTCAAAATAGGACCAAAATCACCTAGACTTTGACCCCAGTGGCTGGCGTAGAAACAGCACACCTGGCCTGCAAACCAGGTTTGCCTAATGCAGGGAGCAGACTTGAGACCTGCCTTTACCCAGACCTTTAAAAAACTTGCCTCCTCCATTGAAGAAGGCTGGAGTGTCTGTCCCTGTGGCTCAAGGAAATGGCAAAGAGACATACCTTCTACCTGGGGTACTAGAGGAAAATCTCTCTCTTGCATGACATTGGCATCCCGAGATGGCACTTCCTGTAGAGGTGAAGTCCAAATGTACACCATAGCCTAACTCCAAGCTAAGATTTCTAAATAAACCATTCACAAACCTATGAGCCCCTGGTGCTCTTGGCAGAAGCCAACACAAAACATCTCTGTCTATAACTCTCACCGCCAGGATGAGGGGACTTCTGCAGGAAAAACCACCTCCACGGAGGAGAACTTCAAGTGTCAGACGATGTGAGGACGGGGCCCATCCGAGGAGGGCAGCTCCTGGGGCACCTCCTCCCGGCTTTGTTTCTCTTCAGCAGACTCATATTTGCTGTTTTCCATCTGTCTCCCTCACTAGTATTTAAGCTAAGTGTTGAGATTCTGCTTTTCATTGCTCTGTCCTCAAGGCCTAGAAAAGTGGCAGGTGCATACCAGGCATCCAATAAATATTGATTGGGCGTTGATAAAAACAATAATACATGTTGTTTATGGCTATGTCACAGATAACGTGTGCAACCTGGGTAGGAAAGGAGTCTGACAATACCAGGAGAGAGGCTCCCCCTGAGAGAAGGCAAAGGATGAGGCTAGGGGCGAAGGTGCTTTTCAAACCCATCTGCAACGACTTATTTCCTTAAAAAATGATCTGAAGCCTCATGGTCAAACACTAACATTTGTTATATCTGGGTGCTGGGTACGGTATTCTCTGTGATTTTCTGCGTTTGGAGTATTCAGTTTGAAAGGAAAATAAATTAAGAACGGTATTTGCAGAATGAAGGGGCCTCTGACCATGGGGCCTGGAGGCGCCCTGATCCCACATACACGTTAGGGCGACAGCCCGGAGAAGCCCAGTTTGCATCCAGACCTTTTGACGGCAGAGATGGGCAGTGGAGGAGGGGGCGCTGCTGGAATGACTGGATCAGGGTGGGGCCGCACCTCAGGGTGCGACTGGGAAGGAGGGGGGTAGCTTCCACTCCTACTTCGGGATTTATGGAAACGCCCCCTCACAGACCTCTGTGCAAAACTGCCGCACTCCGATTGACGACGCCAGCTAGCCAAGGACCCAGCAGTTAGGGATTTCTGTGGGGTGGGCACCCCCAGAGTGGCTGCAGGATGTGCCCACCGGGTGGAGCCGGGACCTGGATCCTGCCTTGGGAGGCTGGAAAAGTGCACCCCCCTACCGGGCACAGCCAGGGCAGGGGCTGCGGTCAGGCACTGACCCTGCCTTCCAGAAGCACCGGAAGGGCTGGAGGGGGATGGGAGGGCTCAAGTCCTAAGCCTGCGGATTTCGGGGAAGGAAGTGGGAGGAGGTCAGGGAACCTCTTCTTTTCTGGCTGCACAAAGGATCGCTCCCCGGGGCAGCTGCAGCCAGCCTGGAGGAAGCCCAGGCGCCTTCTCGCTGGCCATGCCGGCCACCCCTCCCCAAAGTGGGCCACAGGAATAGAGCCCATCTGCCGTGGGGATCCGTCTGGCCTTCAAATGATTCTGCAAGTGATCACGGACCTGCTGGCTAAGCAGCCAAGTAAACCTTGGCTGCGTGCTGATACTTAAACAGCTGGCCCAGGAGGAACAGGACAGTCCGAGGGGCTCTGTCCGATAAAACCCAAGCCACAAATGTCGGCCACATAGGTCATTTTAGTTCTAGTAGCCACATTACCATAAATACAAAGAAACAAGTAAAATAAGTTTTACTTTTTTAAAAATTCGTTTGAGGTTTACACAGAAGTTGAACAGAGTTCCCATACAGCACCCCCAACACACACACACACACACACACACACACACACACACACACACACACACTCCCCTATTAGCATCTCGCATTAGTGTGGTCCACTTGTTACAACTGATGAACCGATACTGATACGTTGTTATTAACTAAAAGCCCATAACGTACATTAGGGCTCACTCCCTGTGCCCTACAGTTCTGTGGGTTTTGGCAAATGTATAAATGACGTGTATTGCCATTACAGTGTCACAAAGAGTCGTTTCCCTGCCCTAAAACTCCCAGTTCCCCACCTATTCATTCCTCTTTTCTTTCCCTCCCCCACCTCCTGGCAACCACGGATCTCTTTACTGTCTCCACATTTTGCCTTTTCCAGGATGTTCCATAATCAGGGTCTTACAGTATACAACCTTTTCAGATTGGCTTCTTTCACTTAGCAATATGCATGAAAGATTCCTCCTTTTCTTTTCTTTTTTGAATAAGATAAGGTCTCACTATGTTGCCCAAGCTGGTCTCGAATCCCTGGTCTCAAACAGTCCTCCCACTTCGGGATTCTGAGATTACAGGCGTGAGCCACTGTGCCCGGCCCTCTATATCTTTTTCATGGTCTGAGAGCCCATTTCTTTTTGGTGCTGAATAATATTTCATTGTTTGAGTGCCTCTCAGTTCCTTATCTATTCACCTATTGAAGGACATCTTGGTTGTAAAATTAATATATATTTTTAACTCAATATAGTCAATATATCATTTCAACATGCAATCCATATTTGAAAATCATTGAGATATTTTTACATTCCTCTTACATACTTAGTCTTCAAAATCCAGTGTGTCTTTTATATGTGTAGCCCATCTTAACTTGGCCTGCCACCTTTCAAGTGCTTGATAGCCCCAAGTGGCTACTGTATTAGCCATCACAGATCTAAAGAATGTACAGCCCCAACCTTGGGGAGTTTATAATTTCATCAGAAGAGACAGAATACCTCCCCTTCTCACCTCAATGACTTGCAAATTGCATGCATCCCTCTCCCACATACACAAATATGTTCACAATTTTGCTCGTGTTTGCTTGGACTTTGTTTTACCCTTCTCCATAGAAAATATTTTTTTATAATAGTTTTTGTGATAGGCCCTAGACCCACCCCCTCACCCAAAATCTGACCTGTAATGTGACATCTAAGGTGGCTGCTTAAATCACAAATGAATGACCCAGCAACTGCAAATAATGCCTTCGTGTACCTACTGGATAGCTTCCACACTCTTAAAGATTTTTCAGGTTGGGCTCAATGGCTCATGCCTATAATCCCAGCACTTTGGGGGGCCAAGGAAGGAGGATCGCTTGAGTTCAGGAGTTCGAGACCAGCCAGAGCAACACAGCGGGACCTTGTCTCCACAAAAAATTTAAAAATTAGCCAGGCATGGTAGTGCCTGTCCATGGTCTCAGCTGCTCAAGAGGATGTGGCGGAAGGATCACCCCTGAGTCCAGGAGGTCAGGCTGTGGTGATCTGTGATGGTGCCGGTGCACTCCAGCCTAGGTGGCAGAATGAGATTCTGACTCAAAAAAAAAAAAATCTTTTTTTAACATTAAGATGTGTTTTATTCAATAGGTACTAACTAAATATCCAGAGTGACAATTTTCAAAGAGAGCCTGGGAGTCCCCGAGATGCTTTCAGGGTCCATAGGGTCAAAACCCTACTCATTCCTGTTCTCTCTTAAGTGTACAGTGGAGTTTTCTAGAGTCTGCATGGTGGATATCAATGCAAGATGTAATACAGAAACAGACACAGAAACTTGGGTTTTTGTTGTTATGCCAGAATTTAAAGAGATTTAGAAAAATATAAGTTAATGCCACTCTTCTCACTAAGTTTAAATAAAATCAATCAAGAAGTGAGTACCAGGTTCCATGCTAAGCTCTGAGGACACCAAGATGAATGGGTAGCTCGAGTCCCAATGAGGCAAGTCCCGTGAGAGGCCTGAGAGTCCCCTCCTGATGACACTTTCTCTCTGCATGGCTTGCTGTGACTTTGTCTAAGAAATCACTGACGTTATATAATATGTATAAAGGCCTCCTGCCTTAGGAAGCCAACAGCTAGGAGACCATGCAACTTACTGTCCAAACCAGAATACCTTCTTAAAGTCAAAAGGAATATGTCTTCCAGTTTACGCTGGGGCGACAATCATCTTGTGGCAGTCCCTCCAGAGAAGTATATGTGTGCTCTTGAGAACAGCTGGCAGCCAGGCGCAGTGCCTCACACCTGTAATCCCAGCACTTTGTGAGACCGAGGTGGGACGATAGCTTGAGGCCAGGAGTTCGAGATCAGCCTTGGCAATGTAACAAGACTTTATCACTACAAAAAAAAAAAATAGCTGGGTATGGTGGCACTCAACTATGATCCCAGCTGTTCGGGAGGCTGAGGCAGAAGGATTGTCTGAGCCCAGGAGGTCGAGGCTGCAGTGAGCCGTGATTATGCCACTGCCCTCCAGCCTGGGCCACAGAGTGAGACTCCAACTCAAAAAAAAAAAAAAAGAAAAGAAAATCGCTGGAGATACAGGATGGAGAAGTCTCTGTGAATAGGAAGAAACGTGGCTACTACGCGTAGGTGGGTGAGGGTCCTGAGTATCTCCAGAGCAGGGGTGAGGACCTGAGAGGTGGATAGCTGGGGTGGGCTCCAGAGAGGGGAGTTCCAACCAGAGGGCCTGAGTGGAGACAAGGAGGAGGACACCTCCTTAACCAGGCTTGGCATCGCCAGTGTCAGGCCTCCCTCAATCTTGCATTAGCTGGGCTCTTTCCAGCCGAGTGTCCTTTACTAAAGTTGAAATAAGAACACACACAAAAAAATGTTTCTGGGTTACAGTGAGAGAATAATGGATAAGGTGAGGTTCATTCTAGAAGACTCTTTGTAAGCACAAGGCGAACAGAAAAGCACTCTGGTAATGTGGATTTGATCCCCTCGTGACCTTCTGAGAGGAAGAAGGTAAGTCCATCCCATTGAGTTTTTATTCCATTTCCTGGCAAGTTTCTGAGTTAACTTCTTAGATCCCCTGGTGAGTGGAGTTTTAGAAATGTCACTTTTTTTTTTTTGTCCTAAAGTGAATGGGAACAAATGAGCATTCAAGAAGCAAGTGAGAGCCAGGTGCAGTGGTTCACTCCTGCAATCCCAGCACTTTGGGAGGCTGATGTGGAAGGCTCCCTTGAGTCCAGGAGTTCAAACCCAGCCTGAGCAACATAGCAAGACCCCATCTCTACCAAAAAAAAAAAAAAAAAATCAAAAAAGATGAGTCAGGTATAGTGGTGCTTGCCTATAGTCCCAGCTACTTGGAAGGCTGAGGCGGAAGAATCACCTGAGCCCATGAGGTCGAGGCTGCTGTCTGCCATAATTATGCCACTGCACTCCAGTCTGGGTGACAGAGTGAGACCTTGACTCAAAAAAGAAAAGAAAGAAAGAAAGAAGCACCATACCCGTGTTAGTCCTGGAAAGTTGACAGCTCTGCTGGACAATATAGATGACATCACATCCCACAAGCTAGCATCATCGGCATGGGCACCTGCATCATTTAAATGAGATATGCAAATAAGCCCAAAGCCCGGCTGCCTGTGACTTACTGAACATACATACCCTGTTCCCAGAGATGCAATGCCTCAGGGAGGCTGGGAGCACTTAGACATCCCGTCCCAAGGCCTGGCCGACTCTAAGACCTGGGATCTAAGCCCAGCTTGGTCCTTGGTTAGCTGTGGGCTTTGACTTTTCACTTCTATTTTTGCATCAAACAGTTGGGGGAATTACAGTCTTCCTGGGATGCTATGATGATTCCAGGTGAGTTCGACCAAGTGATTGGCAGCTATCAATAATGTAAGGCAGCACTGGGTATATTATATGCAGAAGCAAACCCACAGCAGAGATTTCTTAAAAGCCAGCAAAGGTCTTGCTTTAATAAAATAATGATTTGGTCACAATTTAGCAAATAACCGTCATTCTTTTAACAGCTGCACGCGATAAAAAAAAAAAAAATGACGAGAGGGAGAGAATGCAAGGGGAAGAGAGAGTGCAGATAAAATTAGAAAGACAAGATTGGTTCCCTTAACTCGGAATTCAATCCTGTCATCTCCTTGACAACTGGCCCTGCTGAGGGACATGGGGGCAGAGGTCAGGTCCCAGGGGTTCACCTGCCTCAGCAGAAATCCAGGCCTGGGGCCTGGCTGGTCGGCAAGCTGGAAATCCTGAAGTGGGAAACTCCTGGCCAGCCTGCCTGGGGCTGCCTCTGCCCCTCAGTCTGACCGTCAGGAGAAGGGGCAGCCCGCACACCGGCTGCCCCTCCCGGGCGCTGGGGGTAGGAGGGAGCACCCTCAGGTGAGCCAGGAGGGTGAAGTTCCCAGCAGGACAGCCGCAGCTTATAGGAAGCCCCGTCCTGGTCTGGGAGGCCAGAGAAACTCCCGGAGTTGTGTCTTTTGAGAAACAACAGCGTCTGTGCACACCCTCTCTTCGCCAGTAGTCAGAGAACAATGCCATGTGGCCCGGCAGCTTTTGTGACCAACCCCCGCTGGACCTGCCGAAATGCCAAGTTCGGATTGTGTCGCAATGGGCAGGGCTGGGTGGCACAGCCAGAGTCCAGCTCAAGGGCCTTTTGCTCCCTAAGCAACGCCCAGGTGCAGACGACAGATGCGTAAGAAGCCAAGGCTTGGGTCCGCTTCCACTTCAGTACTGCTATGGTCCAAAGGCTGGTCCCCCTGCCAAATTCTATACCGAAGCTTAATCTCCAGTGTGGTAGAATGAAAGGTCCCTTCTGGGAGATGATTAGGCCAGGAGGGCTCTGCCCTCATGAGTGGGGTCAGGCCTTCGTCAAAGAAGCCCTCATAAGAAAGGGCATCGCTTTGCTACTTCAGTCACTTGAGGCCACAGCAGCAAAGCACCATCTACAGAACAGAGCCCCAGCCCTTCCAGAACGCCAAACAGAGTCTGCCTGTGCCTTCATGTCGACTTCCCAGCCTCCAAATTGAGAGGAAGAAGTTGTTGCTGGTTATAAATTATCAGGTTTAAGGTGTTTTGTTATTGCAGCCCCAAAGGACCAAGACAAGGACAGTTGATTCTAAGGCAAAATGCGCAGACATGGAAACTGCTTTCAAAAGGCCCAGCTGACCTCCTAATGCCAGCCCCTCCTCTTTGTGTGTGAATCTTCCCTTCCTGCCTTCTGAGCTCTGCATGTGGTCTTGGTTTGGAGGACACTGACAAGGCCCCGGTGTCAGGGGGGTCTTTGTTGAACAAAGGATCCCAAAGCTGGCCTCAAGGCAGAACCACTTAGGGACACTTGTTAAAGTTCAAATGCTCAGGTTCTGGCCCAGACACACGGGTTGGAATTCCTGGCATGGGGTCTGAGCCTCGAAGACATTTTTAAGCCGCTGCCCCCCTGCCTGCCCCCTAGTGATTCTGACGCAGCTGGTCTTGGGAGCAGCACTGGGGACCCTTACTCTAAACCAAAGCATAGCCATCATTCATCTTTCTGAGGCATCAAGTTTCTTATTTTTTTCTAAATAAATCGTGTGGAGTATGCTTATGTCACAGACTTCAAAATTTGCACAAACTAAAAAAAGATAGGCCTCCAATTTCACATTTGCTCTGTGGCATGGCCCCGCCCCCTAGTTCACTCCTGGCTGGCATCAGGATGCTTTGTGGGAAAATGTGAAATGGCAGGTTTGAGGTGTGGCTGCCTCTCCCATGGATGCTTGCCCTTTAGGAGCACATCGGGGAGAAGAGCACACACGCCTCTCAGGAATGAAATTAGACACAGATAAATGGAAATAATGGCAGAACCTTGTGGATCTGGCCGAGTCAGGAAAGGCTGGGCTCCTGAACTACTGTCAGGCAGATAAGTGATCATAAGATAGTGACCACCATTTATTGAGCACCTACTAGGCCCGTGCCACATCTCTGCAAGACAGCACGGCCTTCTCCACCTTATCAATGACCAAACTGACTCTCAAGTGCAATAAGGTGACTCACCCTAACCCTGCCCCACAGGGAAGATTTGCATTCGGGTGGCCAGGGTCTTTCCCTTTCCACGAAGGGGTCCCTCATGAGGAAGTGAAAACTGGCTGTAGGCAGAAGTCTTACCCTAAAAAGGGAGTGACCACACAAAGCATCCTCTGTCCCCAGAGGTAACAAACGGCCTTGTTGAGCCAGGAACTCCAGGGCAAATCAGAAAGATCAGGCATGTGAAACCCACAGGAAACTGACCTCTAGCAGGGCAGGCTCTGCGTAGGCGTCCGTGACTTCTCTTGCTCTGTGGCCTCCCACTCGCTGCTGACTGGCATCCAAGCAGTGATCCTGTTTGTCAAGGCCCAGAGTAGGCCCGGGATCAGGCTTCCAGCTGGTCATGACATTCTGCCTGGACCAAACCCCCATTTCCAACAGACTGAGCTTGTGTGAGTCATGAGGGACAGTGGGGCTTTTGTCACCCATCTGGTTCACAGCCCCATAAGGGCCATAACTGGAAGAAGAGACCGGCATTCGCCTCTCTCCAGTAAAACCACCCAGAGGAAAATAATAAAAGGCAGAACAAAATAAAAAGGATAGAGTCTTGGGGCCTGGTTCCCCAGAGTGAAGTCCCAAGAGCCAAGCTTGTCTGACTCCACCAGGTTTGATGTCGTGTCCCACCCCGCAGGCCGTGCCAGGAGCCTGTCACAAACCTTCCAAACCTCTCTCTAGTCTCATTCCTATGCAGACCAATTTTTCATTCATCTGGAATCCACTATAGCATTTTAATGTGGAAAGCCTGCTACTTCATTTCTCTCCCCTGAAGAAAAATGGCTTAATTTCTTCAGCTGATAGATTTTTTTTTTCCCCCTGATCCTCAGACAGTCGAAAAAGACCCTGGAAAATCAGCTGTTGGATGATCCACAGACATTTTATGATGGCCATAAACAGGGCTGAGGCTGGATGACGCACAGGCAGCATCCTGCTCGGTGGCCTCAACACCGTTATTACCAAGTTTCTGCAAAAATGATGAACAGGCAGATAGATAATAGGTAGATACACCGATACATGGATAGATAGAGACAGATATAGATAGCTAAATAGATGCACAGACAGATGATCGACGGATGAATAAAGAGCAGATAGATGGGTGGATGGATGGTTGGTTGGACGAATGAATGAAGGGATAAACCATGGTAGGAGCTTGTTTTCCCTGCCATATTGGGGAAGTGTCACCCCTCCATATTTCCCCTGCAGACGTGTGAGGCTTACTAATACCAAATCCGTCCAGACTTTCCTACCTACCCACCACCACCAAATTGAGATGGATTTCATCAGCAGGGGAAAAATCTACTTAGGAAGGAAATTAGAGGAAAAATTGGGGTTAATCCTTTTAGCTGTGTTTTCTGTTGTTCAACCCACATAGTACAGACGGACGCCAGTCCACCCTGTCTGTGACTCTTCCTGTACGGCTGATGATGGCTCGGTCTGGCCCAAGACAGAAGGGAGCCGAGGACAGAGAGAAACCAGGCTCACCTTTGGAGGAGAGAGCTGGACTTTCATTAGAAGAGTGTGGCAGATGAGTGTGGCATGGACCCTGGAGCCAAACCACTCGGGCTCAAGCCCCACATTTGCCATGGCCTCACTTTGCAACCACAGCAAAGTACTTAACTTTTCCGTGCCTCCGTCTTTCCATTTGTAAAATGGGGTGGTAATAGCACATACCTTGTGCAATTGTCAGGAGAATTAGTAAGTTAATATGCCTAACGTGTTTGGAATGGAGGCTGTCACGTAGTAAGCACCATAGGGAAGCGGGGGGCAAACTCCCAAATAAGCAATTTCACGACACAAAAGATGAGACCTTAACCCCAGCAAGACGATCATCCAATTTAACTTACTCAGCCTTAGGTTCGAGGCCAAAGGTTGCACTTAAGGGGAACCGTCTTTCCTTATACTGCTTATTGATCTTCCTCAGGAACCAAAGCAACACTCACTTAAATCAATAGCCCAATCTGGGCCTGGATGCCGGAGGAACAGGAAGTGAACTGTCAAGCCAGGGCCCCATGCCAAGGCCTCTTCCTAAGGGCTTGCACCTCCAGGACAGACTCCACTACCTTCTGCTGCGGTGGCCTTTGAAGAACCACCCAGGCATCTCAATGCCCTTCAGAAGCCACAAAAGTGTTGGCAGACTTCGTCCTGCTGCTGCATAATTTAAATACCCATGTCCTATTAGGCATCGCTTAAAAGTCACCCCAATGCCCATGCTAATGTTAGGTGCGCCTTTGTTAAATGCACTTATTGACGTGTGGCTTGTTTTGGTGTCTGGGACCTTGAGGAGCTGAAGGCTGTGAAAGCAGAAGACTCTTGAGTGTGGACACTGCATTTGACCACAAAAATAGTTTTTTCCCATTGTCTCAGTGCCCTCCTCTGCGCATGTCACAGTCAGAGATTCAGTTCCCAAACTGAAAGCTCCGGGCACTAATAGACCTCGATTCTCCACCCACCATTGCTCTCCACTTCTCCCATGATGCCAGCCAGCCAGAGCCCTCCCTGCCAGCCTGCGTCCTCCACCACCAGTGCACAGAAGTCAGAACACTGTCTTCAGAGAACAGGAGGCAAAACCAGAGTGTGTCAACATGATGGAGTACTATGTGGCCATAAAAAATGAGAAGCGTGTGGAGTGTGTCGATATATGGAAATGAGTAGGTGAAATAATGTCAAATGGAAACAAGCGCAACACCTAATAGTTTGCACACATGGATTACAACTCCATCTATAATTACGCCTGCACACTCACAAGCAAAGACAGGAAACAAATTTAGCGTGGCGTAAATAGAGGGTTATTTCTGGGCTCTTTTTTTGTTGTTGTTATCTTCCATAGAATCTTTTTTTAAATGAGAATAAAAATTTGGACAGAGACCAACTAGAGAAGCATTTAGCTGCTGACACAATTGTTTGGACAGGAAGAGACACTTGCAGAGGTTGAAAATATGCTTCAAGGGCAGCTGTAAGCCTAAAAGCATGCACAGTTTAAGAAGTTCTGCAGATTCTGCTCTTCCCA